>VZRE01011999.1:312223-342596 GCA_013396775.1 Cephalopterus ornatus
CCACGGCGGGAGATGTCCTTGCTCCCAGCGGCGCCAGGAGCAGCATGTTCCCCGGTGCCGACAGCGCTTGCGGCACGGCCGGGCAGCCCGAGGCGGCGGGAGCCGCTGCCCCCCGGCCCGCTGGGCTCGCAGGGCCCGGGAGGCGGCGAGGCGGAGGCGGTGGTGGTAGTCAATGCGCAGGGCGGCGGCGGAACGGGGCTGAGCGCTGCGCTGGCGGGTGGGTCGGGGACGGGATGGCGGCGGGAATGAAGCCGGTCCTTCCTCCTCCTGTCCTTCTCCCTCCTCCTGTCCTTCTTCCTTCCTACACTGTTCAAGAGTCTCACAGTATTGTGAAGAATCACTGTGTTCCTCGCTTCCCACTGCGGGGTATGCGGTTTTTGCCCAAGACGCGGAATTCGCGGGTGAGGGGTTTTGGCGGCGAATTTGCGGGCACGGCAGAAGCGGCGACGCGGAGCAAGGGGTTTAGCAGGGCCGTTCCCGAGGTGCGCGCGGCACTTTGTTGGTGAGTCGTTGTCAGCAGGAGGCAAATATAAATGCTGCTTCTTTTCTGGTCGACCCGGGGTGGGTCGAGAGGATCATCGGGGTTTGAGTCTTGGGTTGTAAGCAGGGGTTGTTTCTCTTTAGTGTACCCGCCGAAAAAGGAGATAAATCAGTTACATTTGTGGCTTGCAGACGGCTTAATGCCGAAAACACCTGTTGCCACGTTGAAACTAAACTTAAAGCTTTTTCATCTGGCTTCTGCCCCTGTTCCTCCCCAGTTCGCTTCCATACGGAGACATTTGAGGTTCCCTCTTGGGGAAACCAGGAGCAATTGTTCCGTATCCAAGCTAGTAGTGTTACCAACAATAACTGGCATAAATTACTGCCGTATATCTTAAACATCTTTGTATTTCTGTCTGATATTTTTGTTCTCATGTTAGTGGTTCCCAGCTGCTCACCTGCTGTCCTACAGAGATGATGGGCACGCACAGTCAAATCCCAACCCGGGTCACTGTCTTGGTTCAGCTGGCCTATGTCACCGGAGTTCCAGCTGTATTTTCTGGATTAACTTTTGATGCCCCTCATTCAGGGCACCATTTGTGACATACTCGGGCATGGACTCCATACGGTATAATGGAATCATTTATTACAGTTCTTTCACAGTTTATATACCCCGTTATGTCAGCAGTAAATTCCTGTTAGTAACTTTTCTCTAGATCTACTTTTCAGTTAAGCATTCACTGCCCATGAAAAGATAACATTACAGCAGTTTACCACACACAAGGGTATATCTCACCATGTCCACATTTATCTTGCCTAATTCCCCTTCTCAGTTTTTCCCAGGGTCATGTAATCTTGGTTCCCTACATCTTGTCTCTGGTTAGAGGGATGTGATATATTCTGGACAATCTCCTGGACTTAGAACAAAACTGATTTTTAAAACATTGGAGTGATCTCAAGATTAGAGGCTCTTTTTTTTGTTTGATTTTGGTTTTTTCCCAAGATAGAGGATCTGGAGGAAATGACTGAGGAGAGAAAAAACACTTTCCTCCCATAATTGATGCTGAGTCATTTCTCTCTTGGATCATGAGGTAGAAACTCAATTATGGCAGAAGACAGACCATGATGAAGTTTATCTGGCAGCACAACTTTCACATTTGAAAATCCAAGGTCCAAGTACAGATTGGACTGGAAACTGGATTTAAAATCAGGCCTTTCCATCCAGGTGCTCCCAGTGTCTCAGTAGCCATTTATAAGAATCATATGATAATTTACTAGTGGGTAAATTATCCCATGGGTGAAACAAATGTTTTTTTCTCTGCTCATTCTTGGCTGGTTGGTTGACCTCACAGTGTCCTGCCAAATGTGGTGTCTGCTTAGCTACACAGGCAGAACTACTCTCTCATAGGATAGAGTTTAATGACTTGGACACTGCTGCCTTTTGTGTTAAATTGACCTTGTGTTAGCTGCAAAGACTGTGCAATTAGCCCTGTTGTGTGCTACATCAGGGTCTAGAATTCTTCTCTCTCTCCTCCATTGGGGCCTTCAATGATGTTCTGTTGAACTGTGGTCCTCAGAACTGTAGTACTTCCCAAAGTGCCTGCACAGGATGAAACTCTCTTCTGTTAAAACAGTCCTTTTGCATGAAAGACTACCCTGGCTGTATATCTAGGCTTGCCTGTTGGTCTTAGCTTTCTTTTCTTGTGCCAGGAGAGTCCCGTGGGTTGCCTCCTGTGTCTCTACCACCCTCGGCTCAGCTGTGCCTTCTTAACCCTTGCATGGTATTTATTGTCAACAAGAATAAAAAGCATTGCTCTTCTCTCAGATATGTAATCCCCCCTAACAGCTTAAGGAAAGACTCTTGTGATTGCCTCTTGCGATTACCTCTTGCATTTGTTAAATTAAATGAGTGTTTCGGGCAGTGAGCTTTGCCATGATGTCTTCTCCTGCACTTAGCCCTGCCTCTTAAAAGAGAAACTGCTCTCCATCAAACAGCTTTCTGAAATATTTCTCCTAGTCCTTGAAAAAAAATGAAATATATTGATCGATGTGCAGGGTTTTTGGAAGAATCTTACATGAGAGATCTTGGGTTTCAGCAATGATTTCTCTGCTCAGCTTTTGCCAAATACTCAAGCTCTTTGTTTAGTTGTCTTGTGTTGACAAATAAAATGTTTATCATGCTCAAAACAAAGAGGTGGAGATTGCAATGGATTAAAGGACTGCACTGCTTTTACAACATATAATTGAAACACACTAATTTTTAATTTTCCTTCATTAGGTGAGTTAGCAGAGGAAATAGGGAAAATGCACATCTTTCAGTGTGAGTAGATGGCAGTCGCGATGTCAATCCCGTCCTTGGAGTAGGGGAAGGTGCTATATATGATGTCTATATGCTCTCATCCCATGCCCTCTTGTCAACAGCTCACTCTACACAGCAGGCCTCAAGAGCGGGAGGAAATGGCAATTCCTCTAATGGAAAGCATTTCCTCGCTCCAAGAACAGATTACACACACTGTGATAACACCTGCCACAGCTAAATAAAACCCACTGGAGTAACATAGCCATCGCCAAAACACATGCCATATTCCAGCTTTCAGAAAGCAACCATTGCCGAAAGCAAAGAAGCTCTGTGTCCTGCAGACTTTGCTCTCTGAAGGTGCTGGCATAGCCAAAAGAATGTGCCAGACACAGGTTCTCCTAGGATTTAAGTGGCCCTGGATGGAGGAACTCATTTTTGCTCAGCATTTTTAAAGGTCCCTCTGGAAAACTCCTCTGTAAAGCATGGTGCCTCCTGACTCTGTCTGCCCTGGAATGAGGAGGGCTCACACCTTTACTTTGACAGTTGTTTTTTGATCTTTTTACCTCTTAAAGTCCATATTGTTTGCACAAACTTAACTGTCTTTTTTTTTTAAAGAAACCATTAATCTAGAAACCTTCACCACTTCTAAAATTTTAAGGGAATTATTCATCTGGAAATTTTTAAAAATCTTTTATCTTGTAACTATTGGAAACGCTGACATGGTCACACTCCAAACAGCTAATTTTTTCCATTGCTTTTTAGAGAAATGATGAGCTAATTAAACGATATCTTGTTTGATCATGACACTATTGGTTTACAGCATGAACATCTTTCTGGTACGTAGGATATGTTATTTCTAGTGAAATATGTTAAATTCGGAGCAGATTTTTTTATCAGATACACATTCAAATTAGTAAAATAATTAGACAGGTGTGCTCAGTTTTTGACAGTAAACCTCCTGATCTGAGTCACCAAGAAACAGAGATGCTACAGAAAGACATTTAAGACTCCATGTGTTTTTTCTTGTCTGTGATAGCTTTTCTTCAAAATTTTTGTCTCCTTTTCTTCCGTTGTCTCTCTCCCAATATAGCTTTTCAATACTCTAGTTGCCACTAAAGAATTTCTTAATTTCTTTGAATATTTTTTTCAAAGAAGACCCAGGAAGACTTCTAGAGATACTGTATTTTCACTTGCAAACATGTCTCAATTTTTCCCGTAGACAAGACATATCTGCAAAAAATCTCCTGTGTCCGTTAAAAAACCTCATTATTTTGCTTTCCTCTTGGACTGCTTATCCATTGGGCAATTCTGTGAAAAATTAATAAGGAATTCTCTTCAATACATTGATGTGCATCCTAAAATCTGGAGATTTGTTTAGGGTTCTCTCACTTTTAGCCTTTTTAAGGCACAGTCACCTTTAGCTTCCATGACTCTTGTTTGAAAATTGTGTTGAATGTCTAGAGAAGCTGTAATACTTGGTGAGGTTCAGAGTTGTCTTGTCTGGGAAGGTTTCAAGATTTGTCTAGACAGAACCATGATAGACCTGATCCAATATCGGCAGTGGTGCTGGTCCAAAGGCAAGGCAAGTCTGGAGGCCTACTGATGTCCCTTCCAACCCAGTTACAGGCAAAAAGCTCTATGACACCGGCAGTGGGAATCGAAGGGTGGTTCTTCCCTGCCCTTATTAGATATACCTTGGAAACAGTCTGAAAATGATTGTTCTTTATCATCCTCAGCATCTACAGCCTATAAAGGCTTTTCACGATGCTTGCAGGCCCAAATGCTAACCCACCGTGGACAAGCTATCCAGACATTAATTATTTTTTTTCGTCCACCATTCAACAGTGGAACAAAATGGTAAAATTCTGGGTGTTGACAGCATGGATGAGACAGTTTTCCTTTTAAGTTAGGCTGAACTCTTTTCCTTACTGCTCATCCTCAGGCTGACCAGGCTGCATCTTCTGAGATATAGCTAACAGCTGTATGTTCGTGGCAGCCAGGAGAGAAAATGGCTGGGGTAAATGCATGACAGCTTTGGTCAAATAAACATTACACATTGCATCTACTGCAATTAGGAAACAAACAGAAAAGATAAATCCTGGTGAAGGAAAAGGTGCCAGAACATACATTGATATTTTTACCTTACAGCTTCTCAGATTTTCTCACTAGGAGAACCACCACTCCTTTTTTTTTTTCTCCCTCATGGATTTTCTTCTTTTTGGTTTTGTGCCTGAATGGATGGAAATCTCTGTAGCTTATTTTAGATATACATTTAGTCTCCCTGGGATACTCTTTCAATAATTTACAGATCAGCAGCAGGGCACAGGTGTGTGTGTGGGAGAACTGACAGCAGGGAAGCTCAAATCTGAAACCTCCTCTCTGACATCTTTATTTCTTCATTTTATGATTGGGAATCAAGCATATTTTAAAATGCCTTAAAATATTAATTTAGCCTAAGCGAGAACTGAGTAGGTGGGGATTCAATTTTTCCAATGCCAGTAACTAAAATGAAACAGATTAAGGATTTGTGAGAAAAATGTCAGCTTTTCTATGTTTTCCTGTTAGTGCATTAAAAAAAGTAGATGTGGAAGCAACATGAACTCCTCAAGAACTTTAGAGAGTTTAAGTAAAGCAAATGGGAAGTTCTGCACCTGGAACCCAACTACCAGCAGGACAAACCAAGGCTAACAGACTAGAAAGCAGCTCTGCAGAAGACATGAGTGTCCTGTTGTACGCACTGCACACTGGCAAGACCACATCTGGATGCTGTGCTCAGCATTGAGCTGCCTAGTACAGGACCAGCATTGAGGTACTATATCAAATCTAGTAGAGGCCATTGCAATGACCAGGGCTGGAGCAGGGATGATCAGTGTGGGAGGGGAGGCAGAAGGATCTGAGCTTGTTCAGCCTGAGGAAAGTACCAAGGAAACAGATCTGGACACTTTTTTGGAGGTACACAGAGAAAGAATGGGAGGCCATGGGAGCACTTTGCAACCAGGGGAACTCCTACTAGATATTAGACAATCTTGGGTTGGCCTTGTTCTAGCCACAGTCAAGGTGTACTGAACAACCTGCTGAACAAAAGAGGGGAGAATTTGAACTCCTAGTTCAACATGAGTTTCCTCACAGCGTTTGAGTTGCTTTGAGCCAACGTCTCACTCCCTGTGTTTTGAGCTCCTGTTTCAGGAAGGGCTGGGGAAACAGCATGGTTGTCTCTACATTTTCTGAGGCTTCTGTATGACAGAGAACAAAGAAGGAAGTTAAGGGGAAGATGAATAATTGTCTCTTCTGGCTCACAGTGGTGGTTGGACGTTCTTTTACAATGCACAGTTAAGAAGGGTTTTATCTAGTCAGACATCTAACACACCTTGCAGCTACCTCCTGAAGAGCATTAATGTTTTTTCCTCCTCTCACATAGAGGAGGAGTGGTTTTGACAGTCCAATACCTAGATGATCAAAGGATATTGCTGCTCACTGCCCTTTAGTCTACCATTGAGGTCAATTGGTTTAGGATAGAAAATCCTCAGATAAATTTTGTGCAATATTAGTCTTCAATGGGAGGTGATGAGTCCTGAAGAACCTGATGTTATTAAAACCAAGGACCTGACCTCTGGCACTAAAAAAACTTCAGTATTTGAATGAACTCTTTTTCAATCAGTGTAAATTAGAGAAAAATTTATTTCTAATTTCAGAACTGTGCACAGTAGAAGAAGAATGAGAATAACAATTAATACTTTAATATCTGATGTTTACAGAGCAGTAACTTTCCTGTCCTATTTTTATGCCTCACAAATTTTTTAAGTTAGAGAGATGCCAGTATTTGGATTCAGCCCCATGGCAAATACGGGAAAAGTTGAAAAGCAAACACTCTAGCTCAGGCCAATTTTTCAAAATTACAAATAAAAGCTTTCTGTAAATTTAATAGGTGCTTCATGCCATGAACAGGAAATTAGAGGAGTTGGATCTTGGCTTGGACTCTGATAGGAAGATAGATTTTGATGGTTATCCTTGTGTGGGGAGACACGCAGCCAAATGGCTGAATACCAGGGTTAAAGGAAGGAAGTTAGCTCACGTTTGCTGTAGATTTGCAGGTGTACAAGGACAGCTTTCCTGCAAGTCAGCTGATGGCTGAAAACTCACAGAGCTGCCAGGAGCTGACTGTGAGACCAGCCCTGCCAGTATGATGTTAGTGAAAACCCACTTACGAGTACCATGAGAGAAGTGGGGCACTTGCAGAACATATTGTGTCCTGTGAAAAGCTCCTGCCCCTGCTCTCTTATCCACACTTAATAGTACCTTCAAGAAACACAAAAATGAGATTCCTGTTTTGCCACTTTAAAGCAAAAGAAAATATTATTAATGTCTCAAAGGCTGTGTTGACTTATTTGGTCCTGTTCAGATAAGCAAATATATGTCTTGCCTGTCTGCCACTGGATATTCAATAACAGCAATGACAAATTCTTGTTTGTGGATAACTGATTCTGTAGGACCATATCTGGAACTCTGCACCTGGATGCATATCTGTCACACAGATAAATTCTCTGAAGGAGATTCATTTAGTCTGTTGCTTTTAGGACATGTAAGATTTGGCTCTGGTCTCAAAAAGTACAATTTGTCAGGGACTTTCTATGCATACCTTAATATCTTCATGAATCAAAGATTTCCATTGAATTTTTTCTATCTCTTTAAACTTTTGTATATCAGTATTATAATCATAATAAACATAACATTTCTTTTCCTTCTTTCCTTCTCTTCCAGTTTCTTTTTGATTTTCTCTCCCCTTTCTCACTTGGAAGAGAAGAAAATGGACCACAACTGCTTGGTGAATTTTCTTCCAAAAAATCTCCTAGTTTTTATGGCCTGAACTTATGGATTTTCAATATCTGTATTCTGTTTCTGCCTTTATTTCTTATTACATGGTAATTTTTTTTGTGAGTCAGCTGAGGCAGTACAGAAAGGACTTTCAAAAGTGACAGGTCCTAGTCTGTGGTTTAGTAAGAAACAAAAGGCATTCGGGGCCTGGGGAGCTGCATTTCAGGGCCAGAAAGAGAATTCCCTCTGCATAGAAGGTTGAAAATATTATATGTCCCCTCACTGTATTTGTCTTCATGTTTATTGCTTTAGCTGTTTGTTTTGAGTTTGCTTGGTTTTTCCTTTTTTTCAGCAGTTGGAAAGGCTTCTAGAGGAGAGATTGAGATTAGATGTTAGGAAGAAGTTCTTTTGCTCAGAGCGTGGTGAAGCACTGGAAGAGGTTGCCTAGAGAAGCTATGGATGCCCCAGGCCTGGACGTGTTCAAGGCTAGGTTGGGTGGCCTTTCAGCAGCCTGGTCTAGCATGTGGCATCCCTGCCCACGCCGGGAGGGTTAGGACAGGATGACCTCTAAGGTCCTTTGCAACCCTAGCCATTCTATGATTACTAAGCAATTGAATTAAAGGGACATCTTCAGCTTTTTTATACAATCAAACGAAACATATCCCATCACATGAGATTTCTGTAAAAAAAAAGAAAAGCAGGAAAAAACATAGAAAAGTACAGTAACACCAGTGCATCAACCTGGATTCTCTAATGCTGAGTCAAAACTAGAGATTTGTCATTTGGAAGCGGTTTGGTGGGAAACTCCAGCTTATAGTTTGGAGCAAGTTTTATATGCATTGAATCTGCTTTTTCTGGCTGTATTGCTAATGGAAAGCCTTCTTCCGTAGGCATGGCACAGAATGCGAGCATTGGTGTGTAGCTGCAATAAGGCAGGGAAATGGGAGAAGGAAACCAGGTGGCTTGGAGGAACTTGAACAAGACCATGGACCACATAGAAGTTAAGCAGACCCAAAAATCACTATCATTTTGCATTAAATCTTAGTTCCTGCAAAACCTCCATGATGTAATTAAAATTTTTAAAAAGTCAGTCAATTTTAAATGTGAGGAAAATGCCTTGTCTTTCCTGAGTCTGAAAGTTTTAAGATGAAGGAAAAGGTGCAGCTTGGCGCAAGGATTCCTCTTCCCCAAAATGTGCAAGATTTCCACAGCTCAGTAAAGTTGTCTGAGCAGTTTTTGCTGCTCATTTCTCCTGTTGTCCTTAGCAGCACATTTTTCAGGGGGCAGATTTTCAAGTTATATCTGCTTCATTTCTTCTGCAGGCGAAGGGTTGCACATCAGATTTATCTGCTAGTTTCTTCTGAAAAGGAGTGAATGGTGGCATCCTACGCTAGTAGTTGAGAAATGCCCTTACAACTCAGTATTGTAACACATTATTCACTGCTGGGGCAAATGTTACAGCAGTGATGAACCCAGGGCTCTGTGAGCTCAGCTATAGCAGCCCTTACACCTCAGAGGGCTGCTGAGGTTTTTATCTACCCTAATAATGCCATCTCTGCTGGCAAGTTCTCTTCTCAAACCTGAAGTTCTGGCAGAGATTATTTTTGAGATGGGATAATTACAAGAAAATACTTATTTATTAATTTGATTCTGCTGTACTTGGTCTGACCTAATATATCAATCAATGGCTGAGTCAATGATGACTCTGCCAGGCCAGTCCATCCGTACGGGCAAAGCAGGTTTCAGCTGGCCTGTTTTTTGGCTTCCAGCCTCGTGCTAGTCCTTGAATACCTGCTCCAGAGATGGCTATTACAGGCTCTGACCCTTGCTGGTGGCTTTCTTGCTGGCAAAACATATGCAATAAAAATAGGCAGAGCAATATTTTCTTCCCATTTGCCTCCTGTTTTTTGATCTTGCTTAGTTTCTAGAATTATGACAACATATGTGACATTACAGCTGAACTTGAAATTAGTGCACTGCAGAAGACTTTCTAGGATTTGCATAACATGAAGGTAAATTTAAAAGGAAACTTGCTGATTTTCTCTTTACAAAAGCTGTCTTCTCCAGTCTTCTGAGTGAAACTGCAAGATTTCCATGTGAAATGTTTATTAACTTGTTTAAATAAAGAAAGTCAGCTCTTTTCTAATAGAATATTGTATTTACAACAGCATGAAGGGATATATTCTAAAATGTGTCATTTGGGGAAATTGGGGAAACCAAAAGACTCCCTGCTGCCCTGTTTTATTTCTGAAAAACTTGAACAAGGGAGTTCTGGAATTATTTGCTCATATATTTCCATTCTTCTCTCTGGTCCTGACATTTTGTTTAGATTTTATTTATTGTAATGTGACATCTTCCTGACAGCAGTGGCAAAACTGATGGATGGTGTCAGTTTGTAGGTTGGGTTTGTAGATACCCGAGCGCTGGAGGAAGACCACCAGAAGCTTTTGAGATTCTAAAGTAATATTACCAAATGAAAATATCCTGGGCTTTGACTGAGATGATCCTTTTGCAAGCCAAGACAGTTTCAAAGTGTTGCACTCATAATGCTCTTCAGAGGGACCTGGACAAGCTGGAGAGATGGTCTGATTCCAACAGGATGAGGTTCAACAAGGCCAAGTGCCGGGTCCTGCGCTTTGGCCACAAAAACCCCCTGCAGCGCTCCAGGCTGGGCACAGAGTGGATGGAGAGCAGCCAGGCAGAAAGGAACCTGGGAGTTTGGATTGACAGGAAGCTGAACATGAGCCAGCAGTGTGCCCAGGTGGCCAATGGCAACCTGGCCTGTATCAGGAAGAGTGTGGCCAGCAAGAAAAGGGAAGTGATTCCTTCCCTGAACTCAGCGCTGCTGAGGCCACACATGGAGTACTGTGTTCAGTTCTGGGCCCCTCAGTTCAGGAAGGATATTGAGGTGCTGGAACAGATCCAGAGAAGAGCAATGAGGCTGGTGAAGGGACTCAAGCACAAGTCCTATGAGGAGAGGCTGAGGGAGCTGGAGTTGTTTAGTTTGGAGAAGAGGAGGCTCAGAGGAGACCTCATCACTCTCTACAACTGCCTGACAGGAGGTTGTAGCCAGGTGGAGGTTGGTCTCTTCTCCCAGGCAACCAGCAGTAAGACAAGGGGGCACGGTCTTAAGCTCTGCCAGGGGAGGTTTAGGTTGAATATTAGGAAAAAATTTTTTACAGAGAGAATAATCAGACATTGAAATGGGCTGCCCAGGGAGGTGGTGGATTCACTGTCCCTGGAGGTTTTTAATATGAGACTAGATGTGGCACTTAGTGCCATGGTCTATTAACCACGGCGGTGTTGGATCAAGGTTTGGGCTTGATGATCTCAGAGGTCTTTTCCAACCCTGTTGATTCTATGAATACTGATTCATATTTCCTGGAATGAGGAGTGCTGGGGAGGGATGTGCCATATTCTTCATAGCTGTTAATATTTTATGCATTTTTTTTGTTTGATTGTGTTATTTTTCAACCGGTCATAACATGAGTTTTGTGAAATCATAGTGGCATTTCTAACATTTCTTCATTAGAGCAAATTTTTTGTAGCAAATATGTTTTCTGATGAATCATTGTCCAAAACTACTAAGAGATCCACTGGGAACCTTGGGCAAGTAGAAATAACTGAGCAAAGAGCAGAAGTCGTGGAGGAGAAGCCAAAATCTGAGAAGAAGTAGAAAGCAGCGAGTCAAGGAAACATTCAGGTAGGGGTATTCCCACTTATTTTTTTCCAAACTTCTTCATCCCTTTTATGTAGTATTGTTCTGATAAAGGACAGCAAGCACAGCTTTCTTGAACTTGTATGTAAAATTTGCTATGGGAAAAGCTTTGCCTCGACTTGCAGTGGAGCTTATGGTACTGGCTCCTGTGATGTGGTATTGTAAATCTAAAATCAGACCTGATGACTAACTTCAGGCTGGCCTTTCCTGCTTGCCAGACTGAAACCTCTGGCAGTGCAGCGCACAGAGTGAATAACAGCTTTCTGTCAGTCAGTGATGCTCACTTTACAGTCTGACTCACTAATGCAAGGACCTGTGTGACAAAAGGTATAACAGACATTTATTTTCTGCTTTCCCTCTAGTATCTACAAACATCATTCCCTGGCGTGTGTGGCCAGCTACCACCTTTCTGATGCCTTGCTGGCAGCTAGGACCCCCATTCCTGTGGGGTTTACCCTAGGCGCAGTTAATGTAAGCTCCCAGATGGATGTTACTCTCACTCCACGCTACTTTGCTCTTTGCCCAACTTCTTTCCACCTTCAGATCAATACTTGGTTCAATGTTTCTGGGCAGGGCAAAGTTACTTGACTAAAGGGCAACTTGACTACAGTCAAGGTTGTGTACATCACTCATGGTGGGTGAAAACAAAGGAAACAGACACATGTCACTCCAGCTCTGATGGAGAACTGGGTGTGCAGAAAGACACCGGGGCTGAGCTCAAATCATAAAGGGCAGGGGGAATAAATGTGTTTCTGGAAGATTTATGACAACCGGGATATCTCCTACAGCTTCTAAAATGCATTCTCCCAGAAAATTTTGAAGATCCTCTTAATTGCCTGCCTTAACTTTCTCTATTAAGAGAGACAAGGTCATGCAGGGGAAGGCTGGCACAGAGAAAAAAACCCACCCAGAAAAAAAAAAAAACCACAGAAAAGACATGCAGGATGACTCTATCTTAAGCTTTTGTTAACATTTCCAGTGACAGACCTTCAAGCACTCTCTATAAATAGCAATTAGTTAAACTTTAGAGTTAACTGACGTGGCTCCAAACTGCATCAGACAATCAAGCCTTCAGGTAAGAGTGCAGCGGCCACAAGTTTTTGAACAGATGCTTTTGAACAGAAATACTCATCTCTTTCTGTGAATTATTGCCCCATTTTCTCACTAGCCTCCCAGCTGACTGAGAGTGTTGCTGCAATGATATTAGCTAAGATTGTACACATTTATTTCACAAACACTGCAACAGCCAACAGCAGAAGAGGTAGAGCTCTCAAATGACATCATGACTGCATTTTGACTCAGTGACAAGGTTGAGTTATTCATGTCTCTCCTCAAATATTATATTATACCAAGGAAAATAGCTGAAGTTATTCTGTTTATTTTCCTTGCTATTTCCTGCCAGCAAGAGATTAATAAATAATTGCTATCTTTAATGTGATGATGACTATGAGTGATACTGGTAGTGAACTTTTGATGACACTCTGCAAAGGAAGACCATACACATATGGTGTGTGAGTTGTGTTACCACAAAACTAAGAAATTAGGAAACATCTACATTTATAATTCATAAGCTGTGAACACCTGGGCCTGAGAAGTGTTTAGGAGATCCTGCTACACGTGGTCTTCAACACACTGCATAGCCAAGCCTAATCAGGGACCTTTAGTACCAGCACTGTGGGATCTGCTTTTCCTCTGTGCTCTCCTTTCCATTAGTGCTGGAGGTTTGAAGAGAGAAGAAACATTCTGGTTTGAAGAAAGAAGTGGCTGGACTGGAGATTTCTTCAATGGCAGCTTTGATTGAAGGACCTGCACCTAAAGGATCACACTATTGTAACTACACTTTTGGGAGACAGAGGACAATAAAGACTCATTAATTATGCTCCCAGGAGAACTGCATACATGTAAATATTCAGGGCAAAGAGGACTACATCTGCAGGGCCTAACCTATGGCTAATACAGTACCTCAGCAGGGCAGTGAATCACCTGGAAGAATTCATGTCTGTTCAAGTGGGCCAAAACATTAATTTTTTTACAGATGATTCTGAAACCCCTAAACCGAGGTCATTGGAAGTGGATTTCACCAGCTTTCGGTAGAGATAAAACAATGGTACTGGGATGGGAAGGGAGTTTGTGTATTGAGCAAGATAACTTACCTTTAATTTTTACTTATAATATAGAGGAATTTTGAAAGAAAAGTCCTGCAGAATTGAAAATCTAGTGTTGAAAATATAAACACTTTTATTCCAGAGTTTGGGGAGGAAGGGATTTGTGAGGGTCTCTGGTCCAACCCTTTACTCAAAGCACAGGCAGCTTCAAAAGTAACTCAGGAAAGCAAGGCATCTTGAATTTCACTACAACCAGGTTAAGATTATGCTGCTTTAAGTGGAGGGGAGCCTTTTACGTGAAAGCAGTTTCACTGTATATTACCATCAAACATGTTCTCTTATAGTGCATGTAACTGTTCCCACCAATTTCAGCAGGAGATTGGCTAGGTGTTGTTAGGATAGAGCTGCCCAGCTGCTCTTTTAGTCTTTGCAGTGAAAATGACAGGGAACATGTTGGGCATAGGAGACAGATGAATTCTCACCTTCAGAAAAAGGAAAAGTGATACACTTGTTTCTCTTTCTTCTTCTCTCCATCTGCTGAGAAGTACTTGGTCAAGAATTGAACATATTTTGGCAGTTAAAAGGCTGAATATGTTCCACACATGAGAACAGAGGGGAGGGGAGAGAGCTGTTCCTTTTCAGTCAGCTAATACATTACTTCTGTAAATAAGCTATTTGAAAACTAGTTGATGTGCAGTTGATTAAGTTTAAGTTATCAACAGCGATAAAATATACACAGACTCTGCTTGGTGGTCTGAAGCGTTAAAGGCAGACCTAAATTTAACCTGGCTCTTTGGCTTCCTCCTCTGGGAGAAAAGCATTCCTGATGTCACTGGTCATGGTTTTAATGAATGCTATGGTGAGAAAAGCAAAATTAGAACGTTAAGGCAGAGTTGTCACACCTGTGGAAAAGATAACAGATTATGTGCTATATGCACTTGGGTGATGTGTCACAACACTGTGCTTAAAGGACAGCTCTGGTGAGCCTGAGCTCCAGATCTTACTCATTATTTACAGAAGGGAGAGCTAAACAATTCCCATACTGTCTCCCTACCATCATGCAGTGCTGACCTATCATGATCTCAGCAAGCATGCCAACACTGGAGTGCTTCTGTTCGCTTCCTCTCTCCTCTGCCTGTGGGTGGGCTCCCAAGAGCTGTGGGGATACAGCAGCGGCTCAGATTCACCAATGCTATGCTGGCAAACTCAGCATTGGAGCTGGACATCAAAGATTGCTCTGGAAGGATGTACTTTTAGCTTCTGCATGGAACGCAACATAGTCTGAAACAGGTTCATGTAGCTTGGTTTGATTTGTTTGGCCCAAAGAGCCGACACACAGGCACTTTTGACCAAGGAGTGCTCTTGTTGGGCAGGTGGTTCCCACCACCTGTTGGATGTAGCCTAGGAGACATACAGACCTTTCATTCTGAAAACATCTTGCAGCTCAGAGCAACCTCCTCTGACACCCCTTTTTTCACCTCATGCCCCACTGTTTCACAGCACTAAGGTTGTCAGAGCTGAAGGAGCTATAGAAGAGGGCACCTGTGCTCTTCATCTGTGTGCTTGGTGTGGGAGCTGCAATGAGCCATGGAGATGGCCAGCTTCCCTGTTGAGCACCTTAGGCCTGGGTGGTTCGTTCTGCAAACCAGCTGCCTTGGAATACCAAGTCTGCTCTGGACCTGTGAGATTTCTCCCCTGGGCCTCTCCTCTTCACTCTTGGTGCCACTGGTCCTGTTGCTGGATCCACATGTGAGATGGAGTAAGGCTGGGACAATGATTCAAATGTTGCTATTCGAGATCCTGTTTACACCCTGTGATTCCTCCAATCTCAAATACATGGCACACACACACTTTTTGAGAGCACAAGAATGCATTTGCAGAAAATAACCATGTTTACTTGTTCATATATCTATTTTCAGTACATTCTCTAGATTCCCTCTCACACCTACCCCACCAAGATGGTGCTGAACACTTAAAACCAAGTAACACAGCTGTAGTGTTGACCTCAAAATCTGTACCTGAATAAATTGCGTGAATGTGGCAGTTAGACACTCCTCTGTCAGGCAGAGAGGAAAATTCATCAAATTAGTTGTTAAAACAAAAAACCCCAACTTGTTGAACTCTAATATAATCCTAAAACTGTGATACTTCTACTTCCTTACAAAGAGTTCATATCCTTTTTTTTGGACACAAGAAATCTATAGGAGATTTTTACCACAGGTTACAACCAGCTGCAGGCTAGCCTTAGTTTCTTTTCAAGCTTTAATCAACAAATGAAGTCTTCTGGTAACGTAATTAGTTAACCGAGGTGCTTTGTCTCCTAAAATTCAAAAATATTGCACTTCTCAATCCCTTAAATGGATACAAAATTAAGTTATCTTTGGGGATTGTTCTGGTTTTGACACACTAGATTTTTCAGAAAGCCTATCTGCAGCACCAAGACAATCTGCCACTTAAAATGAAAGAGTGGAGATATTTTATTATCTTACATTTGGTTTGAAATCAGAGATGTTCTTAATTAAGTTTCTAAAATGCCCTTTTAAAGGGCTGTGAAGTAATTAAAAGAATGACAGGAGATGTTGTATATTACCATTGCCAAGTACGATTAAGACAAACTGTCACTAGAAAATGGCTCTGAAAATTCAAAATCTTCTAAAATCTATTATTAAAGCTGTTTGGCTTTTTCTTCCCCTCCCCTCCCCCCCATCAGCTACAGTGCTAAACATAATCTCAGATCTAGCAAAACACAAATTACTGCCGATGGCTCTATTTTGTTTTATTCTCTTCTCTGGCATTGGGAACTTCCTGGATATAGGGACTGTAGCTAGTGTCAGCAGTCACAAAGTAGCATGGTTGCCGGGCAAAAAATTTCCTCTAGCATGGTTGGTCTAAAGGACTGTATGAATTTTCCCCCTTCTTTCTCCTATTTCTGTTTTCAGTTTGCAGAATGTTATAATAAATGAGGGCTTTCCAGCCAGTCCCACTGCTCTCAGCTCTAGTATTAGCACCATCTGTCTGAGGTTTAATCCAGGTGAGCCTGGAAAATTGTTGAAAGTCTTCGAAAACTTTTTAAACTGTGGTTTCCCAAAGGGCGTCCTGGATGTTGTGGGAGAAAAAAAGTCTTTGCTCAAAAATGGAGGGGAAAAAATAATGTTTTAGTGTAACACAATGCAAATGTGTGTTATTCTTTCAGCCTTTTCTTCACTTGGGGAGTGCCCTTGTTTTAAACCTGTCCATTGAGAGCCAGGTACGTTATTCTGCTTTGCAGCCCCACTTATTACCCTGAGCCCTGAGACTATTTTCAGACTACGCCTGAAAAAAACAAGTATATTTCCATCCTTCTAAATCCTCCTACAAATTTTCTTTTTTTTTTGTGTCTGGCATTCTACAAATAAGCTCCTATTTCCACTCTATCATCATCTCCCAGCTCCCTCTTCATTAAGTTCTTTCTAATGAACTGAAAAACAAGCAGGGTTTGTAAGGATGTGATCCCTGCTCAGCTGTTCTGCGGTGACTGGGTTTTAATTGCTCTGGGTCAGCTTTTGCTTTCTATCCTCAGGCCAGAAGTCACAACAGTTCTAAAGCAGGGTTCTTTACTTCTAATATACTGGATTATTTTCCATCCATACATGTCGTTTCCCTTCATAAATTCAGACACCATCTGAAATTTCCAAACATACCCAAATTCCCACGAGAGAGGGTTCAATTGCTAGAACCCCTTCCCAGCAAAGCTCATATAAGAGCGGTGAGGGAACGCAATCCTGGTCTGGACCTCACTAGAGCCAATCTATGCTGGATATGAAAACAACCTGTTTTGCCAGGGTCTGCCTTTTTGCAAGTTGGAGGGCCACCATGGGCTAGAGCATGGCTTTGTGCAAAACCCTCCTGCCTTCGTTTTGTTTGCTATTGCCAGGGATGGAGCCAGGGTCTTTGTACTACCAGTTTTGTTAAAAAATGCAGTGCAAAAATAGCACCTAATCTGTAAATGCTGCATTCCCCAGGTTTAGGCTTTGTTGGTTGAACCCTGCAATATTTGATAACCTCCTGGGTTATCAAAGCAGAGGGGCTTTACTCCTTTGCCAGCAACACCAGAAGACAGTGCCTTTTTTGCATCATCAGCTTGCACAGACAAACCAGGGAAGGGCTACGCTGGTGGGCTTTGTGTCTCACATTTACATCTATCTCAGGGAGCTAACCCCCACTTTTCATCACCTCAGTGTTATATAGATCTGTGTTGCCTGGCTGACCCACGGAAAGAGGGTATTATCTTAGAGCACTGAAAGTTCTGCTGCTCACTGTGTGCATGTGTGGAGTGTCCCATTGGGAAGGGTAATGAACAAGTGTAAGAGCAAGTTAGAGAGAGCTTTTCCCCTAAAATAGATAAGGCATGGAAAGGGGGAGAAAAGAGATTGAGAACCCTGAAAGGAGAGAGCTGGAGGAAAGTTGCATGCGGCAGTTCAGGTGGCTGCAGGATATGAAAATCCTCCCACTGCTCTGATTTGCATAGCAACTCTTCTCTTGGCTGCAAACATTGCTGGTGTTTCGCCACACAGATGCAGTCTCCATCTGATGCGGAATAGAGGAGAAGGGGTGTCGTGGGTTTATGTGGTTGGATTTTGGTAGCAGGGGGGGCTATAGGGGTGGCTTCTGTTAGAAGCTGCTAGAAGCTTCCCCTGTCCTGTGAAAAGCCAATTAGCATTGAACGCTTCTGTGATAACATATTTAAGAATAGAGGAGATTGTTGGGCAGAAGAAATTCCAGCCCGGAAAGACCAGAGGAGAATATGGGAACAACAACGCAGACACCAAGGTCAGTGCAGCAGGAGGGAGAGGGTCCCCCTCCTCCTTCCCCAGGAGCAAGGGAAGGACCTGGAGTTGGGGCCCCTGCAGAAGTGGTGAAGACCATGGTGAAGCAGGCTGTCCCCCTGCAGCACATGGAGGACCATCAGAGTGCAGAGACCCACCTGCAGCCCATGGAGCAGGTGGATGCATGAAGGAGGCTGTTACCCCATGGGAGGTCCAGGATGTAGCAGAGTCCTGCAGGAGACCTGTGGCCCATGGAGAGGGAAACCCATGCTGGAGCAAGTTTTTTCCCGGATAGGACTCGTGGCCCTGTGGGGGACCTACGCCGGTACAGCTCATTTGTGAAGGACTGCACCCCACGGGGAAGTGACCCACGGCACAGCAGATTGGGAAGAACTGTTGCCCAAGGGGTGGACTCATGTTGGAGAGGTCCATCAAGGTCCAGGTTTTGGCGTACCCGAAAATCTTCAACTCTTCTGAGAGAGAGATACATAAGACTACTTCTGAGAGAGGGTCTAATATTTCAACACAGTGGCACAAATTCCCCAGTTTTTGTGTCTCATGAGTAACATGTAGTAGTTAATAAGTTATTAAGTAGTACAGAGTCCTCAGAGAGATTGAATTGTCCCCACAACAGATGAGAAAAAGTCCTGAATCACAGAGAGAGGCAAATCTCATTGACAGCAATGGTGACAGTAAAGGGTGTTGACACCAGACCCTGAGGTGGGTATTCAGAGACAGCTATGGTGTAGGCCTAAGAAAAAATAGGAAATGCAGCTGCTGGTAAGGGAAGGAGAAGGTCTGGGGATGTATGACAAGGCCTGAGGTGGAGTGATATCTGTCTCATGGTGCTGAGGAGGCAAAAAGAGGAAAGGTTTGCAAGGGGCCCTGAGCCAACTAGTGCAGTTCATAATCAAGAGAGGATCACAGCAAGGAGACATGTATGTGACTTTGTGTAGGATGAAAATGTCCATGGGGCATGTTGGAGAGGGTTTGTTCCCAGAGTGTCTGTTTAGTCCTCTCTTCCCCCTTTAGTTGTGGTTCACTAGAGCTAACAGTTCTTCCACCACAGCCCCAGGCCCTTTTATTATCTCTTCTCTCCTTCACCCTGGTCTGCTTTGCCTGAAGGGCTTTTCCTTCAGCTTACAATATGTCAAGTTTTGCTCTTTGCTCTGTCATGAAGTCACTGCAAGCCCCAGTGAAATCAATTCAGGCATAACGTGTATCTTTTCTGACTGCGCAGCATTTCCCAAGAGATGCAGCACGTTCAAGAGGCTGAGGAGGCATTTCCAATGAACTAAGAATAGAGGCTCAGCAGCCTCTACACAGGGGAACATGCAGGGATCTCTCCATCCCTCTCACACCTATAGTCCATTTGATTTCCTCCACATTCATAGACTTCTGGTGCTGGTGGGAAGGTACATCCATTGGTATCCAGTCCGGCCTTTCTCTTGGAATGGGAATATCTCAAAGATATAAATATTTTCCTCTCCAGTTTCCACAAACAAAACAATAAACAGTGAAACATCTTGCTCCATGGGAGCAGTGCAGAGGTGGAGCACCTTGCTGGAGCTCCCTGCTGCATGGATTTCAGTATATTCCATGGGATGAAGGTATGTGAGAAGCACCACAGACCAGCACGCATGACTTTCCCTGGGATGAGGCCAGGATTGAAGGTGTATGGAGTCCAACTCTTTCTGTTCAAATTCCATCCAGTGTGTACACCACACTATTCAAGGCAAAGCTGCTGTAAGCCTAAGGAGAGCACCAAGACCCGCTTTCCATGTGCAGCTCTTTCATCATTTCATAATACTGTGATTTCTTTGACAGAGAAGGGAGGAGTTTGACATATCTGTCATGGAGATGTGTCACACTCCATCCGGAGGGCCCTCACGCACATAGTACAAAGGACAGGATTTGTGGCCTACAGACAACAACCCAATCAATGGGGAGAGTAAAGGAGACATATCTCAATCAAGCCCATGAGAGCAACCTGATCTGCCCTCCGAAATAGTCTCCGCTACTGAGAAGAGAAAGGAATATCAAACATCAGTTGATTTCTCAGGAGTTTAGCAGCATATACACTGAAAAAGGTCATCTTCAGACAAGTGTTTTTGCAGTCATGTTTGAATCATGATCCCCCATATTCCTGAACAAACCAAAAAGCTGAAAAAAACACCAAACTTTACTGTAAATCAGCAGAGTTAGCTTCATGTCAGCAGAGTCCCTGTGCTCCACATGAAGGATCTTTTTTAGTGAATCATTGTTTGCACAAATGCTCTTGGTGAAACTTTGAAACATGGCTGAATACTTCTGTCACAAGAATAAGGCAGGATGAAATGTAAATATGCATATAATGCTCCCCTGGTGGCCAAGCCAAAGTTACACACACAAAGGGATACTTTTCTTGAAAAATAAGAAAACAAAACAAAACAAAAAACCAAACCACAGGAACCTGAGAGAATCAGCCAAGAATTGGAAAAGCTGGTCTAGAAAGTGACTGAGAAAATGTTGCATTAACTCAGAATATGGGTGAAATGAGAAACCATGACCTGCTCATGGAGAAACTCCAGAGCAGTAGGACTTTTTTGTGAGCAGAAGTCACGAGGCGGATGTTGGCAGTTCCCAAGAGGGAGGGTGCTTTATAAAGACATCAAAAGTTAGTGGAGATTTCAAACTGAGATTTTTCAAAGGACTTCTGTCATTCAGAATATACTGCAAGACAGTCCAAAACCATTTCTTTTTTGTGGAAAACTGACTAATCTTTTTCTTTCTTTATATTCCTGATTGGAACAGCATGAAAATGAAATTCCCAGAGTATTCATTAGGAGAGAGTTTTGATAAGGCAATTTTGTAGTAAGTTTATTTTTTATTTTAATGTCTCCCTTCTTAGGGAAACACAATGTTCCTGAATACTACCAAAATGACCTAAGAAGCCCTGATAATATTTTAAGTTCAAAGTGGCTGAATGCAGCTTCTATGAAATATAGACCTGGAACAACAATTTTACATAGAAGAAGTGTCTGCTTATATTACTGTATATTACAAGCAAGAGAGAACTGACGTAGGGAAGATCTTAGACTTCAAGCAGAAATATCCAGCACTAAGCCAGTTTGAAGCACTTTGCAAATCCATTGCACAAAGAAACTGGTTAAGATAATTAAATGTAAAGTTTGCCTTGCCTTTCAAAAGCTTCTTGTGAAAGAGAATAGAAACACAGTAAGAATTCTTTAGAGTGTTTTAATTAACAAAGAGTTTATACCACTACAGTAAGCTGTAGACCTATGTCACAACAAGGAAAGGAAAGAAATTATAGAAGACTCCTTTGAGCTAGCCAGCTCTGTGCTACTGAAACTAGGCTATAGTTAGATTGTACCCAACCCCTGTTTTTTCAAATAAAGTGCCACCATTTCCACTGGTTTTCCATTTGTTTTGTTCTGTGACTCTACATGATGCTCTGTGTGATAACATATTATGACTATTAATAGCCACCAAACACAAAAAATCCCTATCACCTGCTTTTACAGAGAGACAGAGTAACTGTCTCATGTAATGAAAAGTGCTGAGAAAAATACATAGTGCACATTTCTAGAGCTTAAGACATCAGGAAGCTTTTCTTTTAGGATTTAGCTTTATCTGACAACCAAGCTGTAATATTAAATCCTCTGAAATGTGCCATCAAAAATTCAAGACTAGGTATCATTATCCTAATGAAACATTAGTCTTTGTAATTCCTGAGAGGTATGGGAATTTTGCAACTTACCCCAACAGTAAAAAGATACTAATATTCAGCTTGGCTAAGGAGCATGCATTATGCACTCTGACCTAAACAGAAAGAAAGGCTATTTCTGTGCAATATTTAAAAAGCCTACAGGAAGCCAAAACCTACCTCTGTGCAGTTAAATTCAAGGAGTTAGAAGGAAAAAAAAAAAAAGAAAAATAACTGTGCAGGATTTTTCTCTCTTAGTTCCTAGAGTAATTCCAAATCAAACTGTTTCTTTGTGAAGGGCCTTTTTTATCAAAAAGCATATGTGTAGTCAGTGCCAGTCTACAGCAGACTGAGGTTTGGGTTACAATTTGAGATATTTTTGTCTTGTATCTTCCTATGACAGAGATTGCATCTGCAGTGGCTGTTCCCCAGTGAGCCAAAGTAGAACCCATCCAAGAGTTATTACTCAAATCAATGTGCAGATGAGTTTCAGAGAAAGTCTTGCAAGGGAAGGAATAAACAACAAAAAGGTAATAATGTTCCTTTTTAACCTTCAAGCTGGACCAAGCGGGGTTCTTACTCTCTGTCCATGTACAGGAAAATTTTATGTTTGCTGAGGAGGTAGGTACAAGTTGATGTGATTAAACTTAAATTTCTTAACAGGGCAGGTCTTGGTGCAGTGCCCCTTCTGCCCACGGGAATAATCTGAGCCTTTGGGCCTTGAATGCTGTCCTTGCCCTGCTTGCCTCCTGCAGCAAAAAGCTTTGAGCTCATCTGTTCCTCCTGAAGCCGTAATACATTGCAAAGCACATCCAAAGCACTATATAAACCTGATTTTCCTGTGTGTCCATGGGTTGCTTACCATCATGAGGTGCTCTGCAAGGTAAAAGCCCTGAAAAGCCTAGGAAGTCTTTTGGACCATTGGCCCATCCTTCGCTGTGATTTGTCTCTCTCTCCTGTTGTCCCTCTAAAAACCAGCCTTTCAGGGGGCTTTCTGCTCCTCCACCTGAGGCTTCCTTTCACCCCTGCTTTCTAGGGCCCTTTTTCCAGTTCAGCACTGTGATTTCTCTTGCCTAAAAACATGGCTCAGACATCTGTCTCTGTGGGGGTTAGCAGCTAACTGGCATAGCTGCTGGTGGGAGTTGGGCTGGCTTATTCATTCTCCTGCGAGTAAGACTGATGGGAGATGCATGACCCAGTAGTCCTATGGCAGAGGAGATTAAAAGCATCTCTACCTCCTTTCCACAGAAAGGGCCTTCTCTGTATCACTTTAATGCAATAGATCTTGAATGGTCTGTATGATTGTATGGCATTCAGTCCATTATCTCTTATTAAATATGGAAAAAAAAAGGCAGAAACCGCACTGCTGTTTTTTAATTGCTTAAACACTGTCTCATCAGTGAGATCTGCACTTGGTATAACTCTTGCTCTGCTTGTGTAAGTCCTTCCCACTCTACAGTAATTTCTTATCTCAATTATTTAATGTACCCTTTTTCTTTTTGCTTGTAATAAATTACATTATCCCAATCTGGGCATAAGAGAAAAATATTCTTCCTCACCAGGCTAATTAGCAGCCATGGTTGGCTATTCCCAGCAGAGCAGACCTGCCTTTGTCTGCAGAAGTCTTAAAATGGTAGAGAAAATGAAATTCCTTGTGTTAAAAAGTTGAAAATTTGCCATGATAAAATCACTTCTTCTCCCTGTCTGGCAAGAACAGCTTAACAGCGATGTTTCTGGCTGCAGATGGAAAAGGATGCCTGGCTGGAATTCCCTTGCCGTTGCTTTGCACCATGGGTTTGGAATGGAGGGCCTGCTGATGTCACACTTCCACTGGATGTGGGAAATGTGAAAGGGGTATCAATCAGTGGCTCAATTAAGATGAGAAATGAGTGGGAGGGGCTGGTATCTCCCATCTGGGAAAGCTTTCCCATTGGCACTACTTTTGCCACCTTGTTTGATGCACTTTCACAAGGAAGCAGTACTTATGGTAGTTTCTGTTAAAATGAAGAAGGTACCAGAACAAGCCATAAAAGAGGTTAAACACAGTTTACCATGTAAAATAATCTCAATGTGACACCAAACTTGAGACTTTATAAAAACATGATGGCTTTTCTGGCAACCAAGGCTGTTAATTCCCTCCACACGTAGATAAAGACAAGCTTGTATGTCACAGCAGCAAGGTGAACTAGGGTCACATCTGAAGCAGCTGTGTTTATACCTTGCCTGTTATAATCCTCAGTCTCTAGAATGAGGCTTGATTGTTTGTTTTGCCTTTTTTTTTTTTTAATATGCCACTGACAAGTCAGCTAACACAGTCCAAGAGAGACGGAGTGCTTTAATACAGTAAGGCCATTCAATTGCTGCCACATCTCACTAATAACTACGTGCCCTGCTATTGTGACTGCAATTTCACAGCTCCCATTTGCACTCTCTTTGGTTAATGATATCCTTTTTTAGGTTGCTGATGTTTTTTTGGTAATTTTTTATGGCCCTGTCCATTTGATGGACACTGATTTCCCTCACCACCAATGCTTCTATCCCACTGCCTCTCTGCGATAAACTGGTAAAACAAAAATCAAAGAGAATTAAGTTTGAAGGTGGTTTGAAATCAGAACCTTGAAGGGTGCACAAGGTTGTCCTGCCCCAGTCCTGGCAGGCAGTTATACCCCAGAGATCAAAGTAGCGCAGAGCTGCAGTCCCCATGACCTCAGGAAAAGAAGAGCAACTGCCTCAGAAGATAGCCACTTTTGTGGATCACCAGCACAGGCTGCATGAGGATGCCTGAAGAGAATAAAAGAGCAGGGAGCTGTGCTGTTCTCTCTGACTTTCCATAGGGAAAAACAGCCTGTACATACCGGACTGTCAGTGACTACAGCAAATGCACTTACTGCCAGAAAATAGGATGTCAATAGGTAGCATCTGAGGGGTACCAGGCTCCACTACACCTGTAAGCACAAAAAAAAGTGTCGTGACTCTGTGGTTACAGCTGTGATGGATTGATCATTTGAGCAGAACAAGGATTCGTGGGGACAGCCAATATCTTCTGTTAGTTTGAGTGACCTTTTTGGGGACAAGACCACTGAAGAGCACTTGCTATGCACCTGCAGGTGCACGAGGAGGTCAGCACACTTCTTTGTCTCCAAGAAAGTTACAGCTGAAAATAGCAGGCCATGACTTTGCTGCACTTGGAGCATTAGTAGAAGATGACACTGCCCTGGCATGCAGTTACGCTGGCACCTTCAAGGGCAAAGCTGGGCCAGCCAATTGTCCATGTGCGACCGAGAATGTACATGGGCTGCACTGGCAGCTGTGATGTGGCTTGTGCCTCTGTGGATTTGCTGCAGACTTCAATAACTGTTCTGAATTAAGAGGGGTGATGGCACACCATATGTTTGGGGCTGTAAATCTCATATAAGTCTCTGGGAAATGAGGGCCAAGGAGAAAGAAAGATCCTGTTCTGGAAGAACATTAGGAAAATAAATTTTGGGTCCCAGACCAGGCCTTTTGTTTCTCATTGCATCTGCCACAGGGTAAAGAGAGCTGTGTTACATGTGCCATGTACGTTTGAAGTCTGAGCAGGGACCTGAGGGTTTTTCAGTAGGTACGAACCTTATTATCTACTTACCATCCCACTTTCTTCTGCCACCAAAGGCCCCTTGCCTGCATGCTCAGTCTCAATGACTCCTGTATTCCCAGTGTGTGCAAGTCTGAGAGGATCGTAGTCTGTAAGTCTGAGAGGATCACACTGTCCTATGTATGTTCTGCAGGTTAAAACCTGCTTTTTGTTTGGCAAACCCAGGAGGCTTCTTGGACCATACCACTTCATAGGAGTTTTACCATCTGTCAAATATGCAATTGGAAAACTACTGCAAAACATATTTCCATGGGCTCTATTGGCTTTGAGGAAAGAAGACCAAAGCCAGCGGCTTAGAGCAAGAGATAAGTTACAATCCTTGTCTACAGAAGGAATACACCAGATTCTTCTAGCTCTGAGGGGTTGTCAAGCCTTCCCTGTATTGACACCATGATTTCAAAAGAGCACACCATATTTGCTGCAGCTCTGTATATTACAGAACCAGTGTTTGCAGCTCATCATTGATGAACTCAGTAAGCTTCTGTGCGACTCCAAGGTGCACAGCCAAGCACTCACCAGGAGTAAAATTTACAGAAGTAAAATTGCAGACTGGGTGCTGAGAGTAATTCAGACTTCAGTTGCACCTCTGGGGCTCAGAAGAGCAACTGGTGGTTTATGGGATTTTTTAAAGGATTTGTTTCATCTTCAATGCTGCAAGACACCATATCATTAATTAATATCAGAATTATACATATATGTGTGTGTATCAAGATCTAGATGATTACATTAACTTGTTAATGGTAAAGTACTTCCTAGGCCAAAAGGAAAGGAACTCAGGCCCATGTTCACCATTGTAATAGCCAGGCTTGAAACATAAAGCAAAATGCATTTAGCAGTTAAGGCTGTTGGATTTTCAACTCGGAGATGAAATTCAGTTAAATTACAGTTTCAGCCCCTTGCCCTTCCTGGAGACAGTCCACTGGGAATACTAAAAATCAGTATCTTCTTCCCCACGCACAGAAAAATAGCTCCTGCCAACGGTGAGCCTGAAGAAAGAGAGAAATTGTCAGGGAGCCAGGGGCAGGAAGGGCACACAAAGTAGACACAAGAAGAGATGAGCTGCAAGGGCAGTCCTCTGCTGCACTGGCTGGTTATAAACTAGGAAAAACCTAGTTATTTCGGCAGATTTAGCCCCTCCTTGAGAAGGCAGCTCCCCACTGCCTAGGCACCTGGGCTTTCTTGTGGATGAGCTGAGCTGGGGGCCTCAAGTTCTACCATGTGTTCCTGCACAGCCACAAGTTGGTGGTCTCCACCACTGGAGATAGATCCTGCTGCAGGGATCTGCAGCAGCCTGGGCCCATTATTCCCACTGTTTTCAACAGCAAAGAAAGAATAGGAGCAAAGCCCACAAATTTTTTTTTAATCTGGTAATATTTCTTTCTCAATAGCATTTACAAGAGAGAGGCTGAGCAGACAGAGAGACCGACCTTTCTGACTCCTTGACCTCTGTAAGGGTATCAGAAATTAAATATCTTCCCATTTGTGAGCCTTAAATTTTCATCTTAGCCTTTTGCTGTTAGCATTTTTCCATGTTGAGAGTTATATTCCCGGAACACTTCTAGCAGATACCTGAGCACTTTGGAAAAAACCCCCTGGCCACATAGCTCTTAAAATATGTCCAACTTTTCTAACTAGAGGAGTGGTTTGTTAAACAGGATGGAGAATTTCTTTAAAGAGCAGAGAAGGTGATAAAAATAATAGGGGAAAAATCTTGGAATGTGCCATGGTCAGACTATAATGATCTGATGAAATCTGACCCTGGATAAGATAATGGAGATATCAGGTATTATACCTGGGGCTAATCACTCTTGTTATACCTTTCCCCTGGTTCTTCCTAAGAATGGAAAAAATGTCTAAACCAAAGTTACCTGACACTTTATATCAAAGCATGCTGAAATCCAGGGGAGTCTCTAACTGCCTTCTTAAACTGCCTGATATATTACTCTTGTCAAAGGAATAATTACAAAGCACAGGTGGCTACTCATCCATGCATAAGGTATGCTATGCTCAGGGCTCAGGGGCTTTCAAAGCAGATATTTTTCAAATTCTCTGGGAGCGACCAGGAATGCATAGTCTAAGAGAATGCATACACTATCGAAAGTCAATTACATTTTTTTCCCACATATTTGGTACCCCAGGAGATGCCCTAAACTTGAGTAATATGGAACTTTATAATCTATGTCATATACTCCAAGCAAGGTATCTTCAGTCTATCAGCCTCACTGTCCCATGTGTGAGGCAGAGTCCTTGTGCCCCCAGTACAAGGGGGGCTTTTTTGTGCTCACCTGCCACCATATGACTTCTTCCTATCAGGTATAAAATGCACCCTGGCTGTGGAAAGTATACTGAGATAGGTTTCACGTGTGTTGCCCGTGAGGCAACTACTTCCCATCACTACTATGCGCAGTCTCATGTGATAAAGAGTGACCTAGATGTGACTCTGCATCAGGCCACCAGCATCAATGTGCACCAGTGAATGTGGCTGTGGCTCTCCAGAGCCTCATGGGAGCTGAGGAGCCGAGAAGCCCTTCGGTTAGGAGAAACAGTAGTGGACCCTCAGTAGCAGCCGGGGGAGCCAAATGACCTATGGTTGCCTAGTAAACATTTCTGCTAATCACAGCCTATTTCCACACATTGGGCATGACTGTTTCCAATGAGATGCCATCTGGAATAAAGGCAACTTCAAGCGTGTATTTGAGCATTCAGACACGTTTAGAAAGCAGACAGGAATGTGGAAGTTAACATTCAGATATTTCATAAGCTCATATACCTAGAAGCCAAATCCTCCAGCTAAACAGATTGTGCCATATTAAATCAAAACAGTGCATTGACAAAAGCTAAGCCCACAAGATGTCATCTAGGTCATTGTTACGCAACAATGTGTACGTTGGCTAAGGATAGTCTCCCTGCATTCTTATTAAAAACGTTAATGTCATGCTACCTTCCTTGCGTACCCCAGCCACAATTCAAGGGAAGAAGGATTGCTTTCATAGGAGGACAAACAGTGCAACAACATGCTAAGATCTCTGTGCTTGGAGTAGTCCTTTGCCCTGGGGTGCTTCTGTGCTCACACAGAGCTCCAAACACAAATGGGGTCCCCATCCACCTTTGGATAACCCAAATAAATAACTGTGATAATCTACCAGCTCTTTGAAAACTGGTAAGTGAATGTGCTGGGTTTGGCTTTTCTTCACAGTGGCTAGTAGAGGGCTGTATTTTGGATTTTTGCTGAACATAGTGCTGATAATATAGAGATATTTTTGTTATTGCTGAGCAGGGTTTATGCAGAGCCAAGGCCTTTTATGCTTTCCATAGTGGCATGCTGGAAAGAAAGTTGGGTGTGCAGGGGAGGCTGGGAGGAGACACAGCCAGGACAGGTGACCCAAACAAACCAAAGATTTATTCCATACTACATGACATCATGCTCAGTATATAAAGCGGGGGAACATTAGGAGTGATGGCATTTGTCTTCCCAAGTAACAATTGTGCATGATGGGGCCCTTCCCTCCTGGAGATGGCTGAACACCTGCCTCCACATGGGAAGCAGTGAAAGAATCGCTTGTTTTGCTTTGCTTGTGTGTGCAGCCTTCCCTATTAAACTGTCTGTATCTCAACTCATGAGTATTCCAGCTCTTACACTTCCGATTCTCTCCCCAGCCCTACTGGTGGAGGACGGAGTGTGCAGCTCTGTGGTGGTTCATTGCTGACTGGGGTCAAACAACGACAGTGAGCTAAAGTCAAAACCTGTTAAACAAATTCACAGATAGACTAAAGCCATTTTAAGTCACTATGGCAACAGAAAGGTCTTCATAATTACAGCAAATTATATTTATACTCGCTTCAGGGAAATGTTCCTCGACCTTTCTGCTTCCAGTTAATTGACGGACATTTAACTTAAAATACCAAAAACCATTGAAAAGACTGCAATAGATTTTCCTTCTATGTATATCCCTAGCTGCAAACTAAGCTGAAATCTTGTTTAATTGTATTGTGGACCCTTAGGTATTTACAATGGCAAGTATCTTTAAGCTTCCTGGGAATGGACTTGCTCTTTTTTGCAGAGCTCTCTGGTATTTACAGGCAGCAAAGCATCATTCTGAAGAAAAAGTGGAAAAATGTGGCAGTCTTCTTCAGAGAGAAAAGCTAAAGAACATAAGTTTTTCAAGGACACCTTACGTAGCAGACGAAAATGGTGTTGGCGTATTTATCCAAATTTATAATGTGCTTTTTTCAAGTATTACGTAATGGCTTTAAAACAAGAGCAGTGGCCTGGGACTGTTATTTCATAGAATCATAGAATCAACCAGGTTGGAACAGACCTCTGAGACCATCAAGCCCAAACCTTGATCCAACACTGCTATTGTTACCAGACCATGGCACTAAGTGTCACATCCAGTCTCACATTAAAAACCACCAGGGATGGAGAATCCATCTCTTCTTTGGGCAGCCCATTCCAATGTCTGATTACCCTCTCTGGAAAAAATTTCTTCCTTATATCCAACCTAAACCTCCCCTGGCAGAGCTTAAGACCGTGCCCCCTTGTCTTACTGCTGGTTGCCTGGGAGAAGAGACCATCCCCCACCTGGCTACAGTCTCCTGTCAGGCAGTTGTAGAGAGTGATGAGGTCTCCTCTGAGCCTCCTCTTCTCCAAACTAAACAACCCCAGCTCCCTCAGCTTCTCCTCATAGGACTTGTGCTTGAGTCCCTTCACCAGCCTCATTGCTCTTCTCTGGACCTGCTCCAGCACCTCAATATCCTTCCTGAACTGAGGGGCCCAGAACTGGACACAGTACTTGAGGTGTGACCTCAGCAGC
>VZRE01011999.1:342709-359204 GCA_013396775.1 Cephalopterus ornatus
CACTGCTGGCTCATGTTCAGCTTCCTGTCAATCCAAACTCCCAGGTCCCTTTCTGCCTGGCTGTTCTGCAGCCACTCTGTGCCCAGCCTGTAGCACTGCAGGGGGTTTTTGTGGCCAAAGCGCAGGACCCGGCACTTGGTCTTGTTGAACCTCATCCTGTTGGAATCAGATCATCTCTCCACCTTGTTCAGGTCCCTCTGAAGAGGCCTCCTGCCTTCCAGCAGATCAACTTGGTGTCATCTGCAAGTTTACTGATGATCTGGATGAGGGGATTGAGTGTACCATTAGCAAAGATATCAAACAAAACTGGGCCCAACTCTGATCCCTGGGGGACACCACTAGTGACCGGCCGGCAACTGGATGCAGCACCATTCACCACCACTCTCCGGGCCCAGCCCTCCAGCCAGTTCTTAACACGACAGAGTGCATCTGTCTAAGCCCCAGGCTGCCAGCTTTTTCAGGAGTATGCTATAGGATATGGCTTTGCTGAAGTCCAGATACATTTCCCCTCACCTACCAGGTGGGTCACTTGATCATAAAAGGAGACCACGTTGTTCAGACAGGACCTGCCTGTCCTAAACCTGTGCTGGCTGCGTCTCGTCTCTTGTCCATCCTGTAGGTGCTGTGTGATTGCACTTAGGATGATCTGCTCCATAACCTTGCCAGGCACTGAGGTCAGGCTGACAGGCCTGTAGTTTCCCAGGTGATCCTTGCAGCCCTTTTTGGGGATCACTGTGACGTTCACCAACTTCCAATCATCTGGGACCTCCCCAGTGAGGCAGGACTGTTGATAAATGATGGAGAGCCGCTCAGTGAGCTCTTCCACCGCTCCCCCATCACCCTAGGATGGATCCCATCTGGTTCCATAGACTTGTGAGGATCCAAGTGGCTCAGCAGGTCACTAACTGTTTCCTCCTGGATTACAGGGGGGTTATTTGGCTTCCTGTCTCTATCTACCAGTTCTGAAAGCCAGTTGTCCTGAGGACAACCTGTCTTACTGTTGAAAACTGAGGCAAAGAAGGTGTTAAGTACCTCAGCCTTTTCCTCATCTTTGGTGATTATGATCCCCCCCATGTCTTACAAAGAATGGAGGTTTTCCTTGCTCCTTCTTTTGCTACTAATGTATTTGTAGAAGCACTTCTTGTTATCCCTAACAGAAGTGGCTAGATTGAGCCCAGATTGTGCCTTTGTCTCTCTAATTTTTTTCTACATGACATAACTATATTCTTAAACTCTTCATGAGTAGCCAGCCCTTTTTTCCATAGCCTGTAAGCTGTCTTTTTCCACTAATTTCCTTCAAAATTTCTCTGTTCAGCTGTCTTCCTCACCAGCTTGCCTTTTGGCACAATGGGGCAGCCTGCTACTTTGGCTTTGAAGGCTCAGCCTTGACCCGCTCCACTTTGCAGGAGATGAAGTGCAGTTCACAGAGATTTAGAAGTAGCATTAAAAAATCAAGGAGCCACTTTTAAGTCATTCACAGCCAGATGCTGCCCCTTTGCCAAAGCCAGGTTTGCTTGCTTGCATGTGGAACAAAGTGGTCACTCCTCAAACTTGCAACTCAGTAAGTAGGTCTGGCCCTCATGGAGCAGTGCAAGGAAGAGAGGGACATGAACTGGGATATGTTCTCACAGGCATACAGGTGGGAAATTACTTATCCTCCATTCATTCTCCAAGCATCTCTTCTGTTCTACTTCTCTGCCAAGGCTGGGGCAGGGGGAGGGTATGGGGCACTACATCGTGCGACTTGCTTGCACTTGGCCAACCAAATATATCTGCATCACCTGTTTCCTCTGCACTGGTCTCAAGAATCTGCTCTTTAGCCAAACTCTCCGAGCTCCAATCCCAAAATGCCGACAGAAACATTAGCCTTTCATTCCCCCATTCAGTGAAAAAACCTTTCAACATTTCCATCTCCTGAAGGCTCCATGCACAAGTCGCCTCTCTCCTCTTCTCAATAACTCGACCAGTACAAGCTCTCTTTCTTTTGCAAGTATCATCTCCAGCTTCTGGCCAAGTTTTATTTTCCTTTTCTGGATTCTCTCCAATTTTCAGCAGCCTTTAAAGAAGCACAGGTTGGAGTCTGGCACACAGGCTTCTCAGGGCCAGGCTCCTTGGCACAGATGGTGCTCTACTGCTGCTCCCTGGCACAGCCAAATGTGGCAATGTCCCTATTCACCACAGCATCCCAGCAATACCCCCTCACCCTTCCTGTTACTGTGTCCCTCATTAACACAGAGACTTGGAAATTAGGCCAAGACTTTTTTTTTTCCTTTTTCCTTCTGAAAATACTTGTAGATCAAAACCACACAGACTGAGACCGGAACCAGAGAAAACAGAATCTTTCTATTCAATTGATATTTTAAGCAAGAAGCAGCTGCCTCTCCCCTAATTCCTCTGCCTTTCTCCTTTCATGTAAATGCAGTTGTATATAACCCTTTGATTAATCTGGGTTTAATATAACTACAAAAATAAATTATATTCTTCATTGAGAGTGATGTACTCCATAATTCACGCCCCATTACATTTAGTTGGTAAAAACTACAGAATGGTTTTTGCACATCCGTGCCTTCCAGGCAGTTAAAGGAATTTGGATGTGATGGGGAATTGATCCTCCAGAAACGAGGTTGATTTTTCTTTCCACTTCATAATAAATTAAATATTGCAGCATTAGCATTTCCTGCATGGTGGATATTGTCTTTCCAAGCCTAATTAAAATGCACTTCTTTAAGTGGGATATAGTTAACTAAATGGCCCATTATTTTTATTATTTACTCCATTATACATTTATTATACATACATATATGTAATTTTATATGGTTCCTGGTAGTTTCCTGTTCATCTGAAATTGTCAGTGTGGATAAAACCATTAAATAACAGTGGGGTTATACTTGTCATATAACTAGGTTATAATCCTTTTAGCATGATCTTTGTGCTTTGTCCTAAGACCACTCCAATACCAGAGCCCTAAAGGCTACAGCATCACCCTCAACTCCATCAGCAGGCATCCAGCCTTTTGGAATTTTGGGTTTCAGTTTATTTGTGTCTGCTGGGGTGGTGGCTGATGATAGCAAGGTCATTGCCACACCACCCTCTCTCTGAGCAGTGGCCAGGTGGCTTCCAGAAGTTTAAGCAGAAAAATCTTATAATGTTGAAAAACCTGTCTGAATAGTAAAAAAAAAAGTTGTGTGCTTTGGTTGCCAGGTATGGATTCCTTTCTTAGCTGACATAGGCAAGTGCAAAGACTTCAAATGCTGGCTGTGGCTTTTGCCACAGTGATAAAAAAATTTTGCTGTAGTAATAAAAGCTTTTGATGAAAGTAGAGGTTTCTCAGGTGTTAAGGAACTTTTCTGGAGCAATCTCTGTGTGTTCACAGGTAGAAGCTTTGCTTCCTGCTTCCTATTCAGCCTCTTGGCTTTCCTAGCACAATGGGACTTGTGACCCAAGTCATGGGTCCCATCACAATGGGAAACATACAGTCACAAAATGGTTTGACTTAGAAGGCATGTTTTAAAGGCAACTCCTGCAATGAGTAGGAATATTTTCAACTAAATATTGCAGAGAGAGTTCTGGCAGGAGTTTCCCCATGATCTTGCTGCAGGAAAGGCTCAAACTTTGCTCTGCAATGTCACCATGCTTGATGTTATATAGAGAAATGTTTTTCTTTCACTTCATTTTTTTTAGATATTAATTTGTCAACAACAAAGGCGAATAGTTACATTTAATATGGTGAGCCTCAGGGAGTGGGGCAATCTTCGGAAATAGGCTCATACTGGGCTCAAATTTCAGATCTTACTTGAGATAGTCTTTTTAAAAGTCAGCACTGCATTTTAGCCCTATTCTCCTCTCCTGCTTGCCGTCTTGCAGTCCAGCCCTGCTGACTGCAGGGCCCTTCTGCAGCACAGTGTCATGTCTAGGCACGTGCTACTTGACTTGAGCAAACTCAGGCATCATCAAGACAGAGCTTGCCCCATGCTTGCCAACCCTCTCCGACTTCCCACTAATCAGTTTTAATATGAAGCACCAGTCATAGTCAAGCTCTACTACATAAAATATCTCTCCATACAACAATCTTAATGAAGTCTTTCACAGGAAAGCTATTCCCCTTCTGTCCAGCCAAGAGCAGGGATGGGGAGATGAACTTTAGATTCCAAGCCCCAATAAACTGGAAACTTTTTACAGATAAACCTGTATCAGGCAGGTACATGGCTGTAGCTAATGGATTTTCAGCAAATACTTCAAAAATTTCACTGGTCCAATACTGGAATAGGCTTCCTAAAGAGGTTGTCAATGCTCCAAGCCTGTCAGCATTTGGACAATGCCCCTTTAACACATTTTAATGCCCCAATAACATCTTTATCTTTTCGTCAGCCCTGAAGTACTGAGGCAACTGGACTAAATGACAATTGTACAGGGTCCCTTCCAGTTGAAATTTCTACTTCTATTCTATTCTATTCTATTCTATTCTATTCTATTCTCTTCTATTCTCTCTACTGTGGTAAGGATTACCGAAAAGGAGATGCATATCTGCTGCAAACACCCAAGCATGGCTCCTAGTTAGCACCTCATAGATCTGCAAGGATGATAATTTTTCTTTCCTGAAGAAATTAGGTTAATATGACCTTTTATGAGGAAAAAATGCAGATTAAATGGTTGTAGCATTGTCAGGTCTGGAATAAGCAGAGCAGAGCATTGTGGGAGTCATGTGGAGTGACTTTCTTCATGCAGTTTGAAACACAGAAGAGAAGAAAAAGTGTATAGGCAGCGCTGGTTTCTCTCTGAGCTAAATAAGTTGTTGGTTCTGATAGTACCATGGCCTAAATTAAAAAGATGACTCACACCTCTTAGTCGTTTAAAAAGTATCATTGGGAACTTTTGTGGTTTTTAGAAACCAGATTATCAACTGTGCATCACAGGGAGCTGGGTGAGCTGGAGGATGAGTTGCTAAGAAATTCATGCACAAGGAGGAATGAACTCACGGCAGAAGGAAGAAATAAAATCGCCAGCCATGAATACTGCACAGCAAACAGCATTCTCACACCGTCAAAGGGCACATTTTGTAAAGCTCATTCAGAGGGAAAAAATTAATGTTTTTTTGTTCTCCACCCTAAGTCACAATGACAAACTGAATTATCACTCCTGGGGAAGCAGATGAAAAATCACCATGATTCTTTTTCTATCTTTGCTTTTGAAACCACCTGTTTCAAAACAACTGAAATTCTCTTTTCACTGGGCCTTAATGCCTTGTTTGCCCTGAGTTCAATTTCCCAACCTTTGCCCTTACCCACATGGACATGGGGTAAAACAGAAACAAAAAATTTCCAGAAAAAAAGTATAAAAAAAAAAATTTGCTGTTTGAATAATGGTGGATCACTAAGGTTAATTATAATGCCTTTATGCAACAGTTTGGAAGGTACCAGAACATGACAGGTGGCAGGACACTGAGCTGTTCAGATAGTATCATGTAATTTCTGAAACAAGAGTCCATGGCAGGCTGTTTTACAAGAAGCTTTGTTTGTTAAGTAGTTGCTTTCAATAGCAGTATTTTCTCTACCACTAAGATCAGTTCTATTAAACAGATAATTTCTCCTGGTCTTCTTTGTCTGGTTTGATGGGGTCAGGAAATATTTCTGTCAATGTTCTTTTACCAAATATTTTACAGAATCACATCTGTTCTCAATTGGTGTTTTATGTGGAGTGTGGCCAGTTAAAAAAAAAAACAAAACCAAAAAACCAAAAGAAAAATAAGAAACCAAGCACAACCCCACTCCACACACTGCCACCACCCCTGCCCCAAAAGAAAATAAAATTAAAGGCTTCCAAAATTTTAATCAAATATCATGCAAAGGAACACTCTTTTGAAATTGGTTTTAAGACATAAGAACTTATTAGAGGAGAAAGGAAAACTGCAGGAGAAGATGAAAGAAGATGTGAAGTGATAAAAGAAGGAAGAAACAATCATATCTTCGTCTAGAAAATTATGTTGAAAGCTGGCTGTTACCACTTAGGAGGGAGAGCCCTGAGAGTCATGCTAGAAACAAGGCATCGCTGGATCATCTCTGGAAAGGAGCCTGTCTTAGTTATAGCCTTCCAGCTGTTCTGGCAATAAGGGACCATGAAGGTTTCCAGCCCAAGCTGCAGTTGTCACCAGCACCAGCTATAGACAAATTCTGAAAAACTTCTTTACTGTAATCCAAGGCTGACCTTAGGTTAGTGGACTGAGAGAGGAAAAATGCCCATCTGTTCTGTCCAGCAGGACTTGCTATTAAAGATATTTTCGATATCAACTTTCCTAGTGTGAAAAAAAATAATGCCACCCTTTGTCAGCCATTGGATAGGGTTGGTTTTGCAGTTCTGGCAAGTTCTACTTGCAGACAACTTCAGAGTAAATTTCAGGTCTCTTTCTACCTCAGAGCAAACTGAGGCTTAGATCCTTGACTGGATGATATGGGATTTGAGGTTGTGATTTTAGGATGATTTTAAGAGAGTGTGGATGCACCTGAACCTGGGGGCTTTGTGTCAGCTTAGTACAGCCAGCCCAGCTTGAACAACATGCTGGCTCTGTCAGGATCCTTTCTGCCCAGATACTGACACTGCTTCTTGCTTGTGCTTAATATTGCCCCAAGGGCAGGTAGCAGACAGCAGTTCTCACATGGTCCCCTTTGCCTGGGAGAACAGCTAAAATTGTGCTGGGGTCACTGAGGTCACCTCGGGGAGGCTGACCTTCTCTATCAAAGAAAGGTAAAGGTTCCCAAAGTAGTCAGGAACTGGCAGTGTTGCTTTTATAATTGACCTTCCAAACAGAAAGGGCAAAATGGAGAAAAACCTATTTCCATTAATTCGGCCAGCAGCAAATATATTGGAGGAATTGCACTCTATTCATGGCTTTTTCAGCTGGGAAAAGGATTGAATCCATGAAACAAATTATTCAGAAGAAATTGTTTGCCAGACTCTCATTATGAGCTCTACAGAAGAGAGGAGTTGATACATCAGATACAATTAACTTCATAATATAAAACCCTTTCGGGATGTAAAGACTAGACCCTCCCAGCCTTACTATACTGTAAGGGCCTGGTTGCTGATGATTTTAACAGGGACCTTTGTCTATTCAGCCTGTGTATGTCTGCAGGTAGCAAAATCCATTAAAAACCTAAGATGTTGTCCACTATGTGTCTGAGGAACAAAGCAACACCCCAGGCCAATGCAAGCAGAATTCAAGTGTGAGTTTTTAGTATGACTAAGCAAACCTCAAAGAAGTCAAATATCAAGCTCATAAGCATTAGCACTGAAAAGGATTTCAAAATGTGTTGCAGCTACCAGGATTTTGCTGAAGGCAAAGTTAGACCAACACCCGCCTGCTTTTTGAAGCAGATCCCTAATTACAAGGTCTTTGCTCTGTGCAGTTAATAAATCTCTTCACAACAGGACACATGCATTCTGCTCAGCACAACATGGGGTCTGTGGCCATAGAAGCGGGCCACAATCTGCGGGGTGAAAAAATGCAATTTGTTCATTAAAGTGAGAAAGCAGCAAAGCAGATTCAGCTGATACCAAAATGTCCTACAGAATCTATGCTGTTTCACCAGGTTGCTCACAGCAGCTCAGAAAGTGTTGTTCTTGCCTTTTTTAGTGCACTATGTCGGACATTTTATGCAAATTTCTATTCTTGTCAACTTCTATTTTTAAGTCTTTTTCCAGCTAAACTTCATTGTCCAACATGAAATGTATTTTTAACTTATAGGGACCTCAGTTAAAGGCAAAACTAGTAATGGAAATGGTTTAATTTTCTTTACATCCAGGGAAATGAAAAATCAACTGGTTGCACTGCTCAGCATAGGGGAGAATAAAGAGTGATGAGTCCTGCAAATGAATAAAAGGCATTTCATGAAGCAATCTGGAAGGTGAAGTTCACAATTAGTGCTCAGAGGCCAATACTGTATATTCCTAACAAAAATATATTTTGGGCACTTCCAGTATTTATTGCTCCCATTTATTGAGAAGGAAGTTTTTAGTGCTTTTAAAGTAAGGGCTGATTTTAGAATAATTCCATTTAATTAACCAAATCTGAAATAATGTTTGCATTAGCAACAAGCAAAGTAGATAACCAAATCACTGCAATTATGCCCTGAAATCTTATACAAACGAAAGTTCATAACATTTTTCAGTCCCTGAGATAGAAAAGAAAAAAGTGTTAAAAGAAAAAAACCAAGAGGGTTCCTGCTGAGATAAACATAATTCCTCTAAGAATTTTTTCTTTTTTCTAGAATAGCAACTGTGAGGGTAGCCATTAGAATAACCTAAAATGGTGATTTAGTTGCCCAGCCTGTAAACAGGGGAGATCAGACTTCACATCTGTACACATTGCAGTGTTGGTCAAATACAAAACGTTGTAAAACACTACTTATAATTACTCTTAATACCCAGACAACATTTTGTGCTGTCAGTGCAGGGCTTGATCAAGAAAGAGCTGAAACCATGGCTGTGATGTATCTGCACCCAACAGCCTTAGAAAAAGGAAGGTTTCAAAACGTATTGTGTTTTCTCAATGTCAGAAGGAACTCATGTTAAAATAAGAAGTGGAGGAACAAGCTAAAATGAAGAGAGGGTCATAGTGCATCCCCTACCTACTGATACATCCCCAAGCTCTAATGGGATTTGGGAATAGAATCAGCTGTTAAGAAGGGCCCAGTTCATGTAGCTTTTGCAAATGCAATCTACATTTTGCAACCAAGAGCACTTTTGATGAAGGCAGCAAAAAGACCTTGACAAAAAATTGTCAAGCCTAAATTACTTGCACCATGTAAAAAGCAAGGAAGGTAACAGTCTCTCTACTTTGGGCAGGCTGAATGTGAAACTGGGGTTTTCGTTTTCTTGAGAACCAAATTTCTCTTTAAGAAGAAGCTCCTGTGGTTGTGCACGTAGGCTTGTGCATGTGTGCTATGTTTGCACAGATACTGAAAAGAAAGCCCTACATTAGTGGGCAACAGTAGTTTTGGAGCAGGGTCGAACTGAATGAGAAGGAAAAAAACCAAAGGTTCTGTGATTGCTGGAGAAGTCGAGAGTAGAAAAGATCAAGAATTGAGCTTTTCTCCTTAATCTCACTGAGATACCCTTTTCACTGTGGAAAGGCACTGTGATAATCTTAAACAGGGAAAATATGGCAAGGGCATGGAAACTTAGTGACTTGCAGTGAGACTCCTGGCAATGGCAGCTATTTCCTGGACCTCCTCCTCTCATGATTGCTCTGCTAAATTTTATTTGAGTGCAAGTCCAACAGGGTCAGGCAAATGAGTAAAGAAAGGGAACAGATCATACTCATCTTACAGAGGTGCCTGGTGTCAGGACCATATTAGAATCAGCAGCACATTTGCTTTAACATCTGTAGGACTCTTAACTATCACTGCTAATTGATTCTGAAGATTTGGTTAATTATACTAAGAAGGTTAGTACAGAGATATGCAGGAGAAAGCTGTTACTTGGCCTTAAGAAGTAAGAATCGCGGTACAGATGAGAAAGTGACTGGTGAGTTTGTGAGTGAAGCTTCCAGGTGCCCTTGCAAGATTTGCTCTCCAGAATTTTGCTCCTCAGCATTTGTAATTCTCTGGACCCTATAGCCACATCTGATTCAACCTGCTCAACAGGTTTGTTCACTGGAACAATTAAAATAGAAGAGGTAAATCATAGTTCAAACAGGCATGCTTTCCAGGCATTTCTAACCTTTTATAGTGGAAATAACCACAGGAGATGGGATCTGTAGTGATTTGGGCCTGAGATAAACTGTGGCTCAATAAAATACATAGGAAACAACATTAAAGGTAAATGTCACTGTAAAAATCAAGTACTCAGGATTTAGCAGGTAACAGGTTTAATGTTGTGTGTGTGAACTTTATTCTACCCTATCCCTGCCCTCTAACAGTGGTTGATTGCAATGACATAAACTGGTTTTCTCTACAGTGCTAATATCTCTCTTATGGAGGAAATTTGATTTTTTAATTGCATAATATTAAAGTATAATATATTGTTAACATGAATTCTTTCCAAGCAGCCTGGATGACAAATGCTGAGAATTTGAAAATGGCTGTGTAATGTTATTTGAGACACTCAAACTGCGAAGGTTTGTGTGCTGTTCAATTGTCTTTGCGTGTAGCAGAACACAGTAAGGAGCACTTGCAATATAGAGTACACAGTATCTTGTGTTATTAAGAGAGAGAGAGGACTACTTCTAGACTAGAGCCTGTTGAAACCAGTGCCTTCAGGAAGGGAATCTGCAAAGGACCAAAACATGGCACTGCAGCATGATATTTCATGAATGCCTTATGCAGGGCCTACCACAGGATGGGTGCCCATGAGAGAGGAGGGTCTGGCAGCTTGGTGGCAGCTGACAGAGGGGCAGTGCAAGTGAAGGCAACTTCTTCCAGCTTCTGCACTAAGCCCTGGGACCACCTGTGCTCCCAAGAGACCAGCAGTGTGGCCTAGTAGAGATGGGGATGTCAATGTCAATATATTGAAGTCTCAGGAAAAGGAAAATTTGATCTCAGTGATGTTGCTCACATTGTGTTTAGCTCCTGTCCTATGCTCAGGTCTGGCACAAAAAGCTGACTTTGCTTGATGCACTATTCCTACTGTTGAAACTGAGTGGGTTTTGGACCAACCACAGACCAAGCCTCACCCATGGGCAAGGAGGAATGGACCCAGGTGCATTTTCCTTTGTGTAGGCAGTAATACACAGCTGTTGCCAGCTCACTGAGTAGCTGCTGTTTATCACAGGATTTGCTGGTTGGAAGCCAGATGGTTTGTGACTTCATGTTGGATAAAGTTAGCTACTTATCTCTATGCATATGTGCATGTATTGTACAGAGTAAATTTCACAGATGCACATCTGCACTAATACTGTACTTGTATTATACATGTGTTTATATATATATACATGTGTTAGCTACTTTGATGAGAGATACTGGAATCTGAGAATCCACTGCTTTTCCTGCAAAACAGGAGTTTTGCATAAGGAAGAAGAAACTATTTGAGAATTACCAAATCTGAAGTTAAAGAATTATTGGCATGCACAGTCATTAATATCTCTTTGGAACGGGAGACAGCACTTAAATACAAAGTAGTGCCTTCTAGCTGATGCCACGTGTGGTGCACTATAAATATTCACTAATTGCCTCTAGCATGAAAGACAGGAAACTTGTGGTGATCTGTCTGCAAAGGCAAAGAATCCTGTTTGGCTCTGAGGGCAAAGCAACTCGGAAAAGCAGGGGAAGTGAAGCTGATGCTGTTGTCAGTCCCTGCTCTGTGCCTTCCACCACGCGCTATGAAGTTCCAGCCTGGATTGCATCGTCCCATCGCTGCAGCAGTAGGCCAGACCAAAGGAGGGCAAATCCTTCAGGTCTTTCTTCAAACTGGAGTTGTTTGATGTTAAATTGAAAAGCAAAAAGTTTGTATTAAAAGGAAGATCAAACGACCCCACCACCCTTCTGCCAGATGAGGCAGTGCTATGGAGTATTTTTAGTTTTTTAAAATTTAATGCTCTGCACTTCGTGATTTTCTGTGGAGAAGAGAGTAAAATGGAGGGAAAATCTTTTTATGCTTTCATTCCCCTGTGTCATAGCAAGCCTCTTTCCATCCTTTACATCACAAAATACAGAATAATGTAGGTTGGCTCAGAAAAACTCAACTCCAACTCTCTGCTCTGAGCAGGTCCAATTACATGGGTTTGCTCAGGGCCATGTTCAGCTGAGGCTTGAATATCTGCAAGGCTGTCCATCCCACAGTCACTCTGGTCCCTGTTCCACTATGCATTGTGAAAAATCTATTGCCCTATAAAATAAAGAATCTCAGAAACAAAGATTTTCAACCATGGCATTTTCCAATAACAATATTGAATCCATGTTTTCTCCCTTGATGTCAGAATATTAAAAATAAAATCAGGAAATAATAGCAGATGCAACAAAATACTACAAAATGAAGGGAAAAACATTTTCACTGTATGCTGTTTGTCAGAAGCACACAGTTCTCGAAAGGTTTTCTAACTCTTAGGGGTTATTGTCTGGTCTAAATCTTTCCAGTTAGCTCTAACTGCGACTTAGGTTACTGTTATTATATGATGGGGTCCTGGCTTACAGCCCAGAGCAGTACTCCTCACTTCAGTTCTGGAATAAGAGCTTGTGATGGTGTGTTTGATTCTTTAATCCCTGTACTGGCTTCTCTGCCATTGAAATATCTGTAACCAAAACACACTGTTCTGTGAATATCAGGACTAGGATATTGCTCTATGCACTGTGTGGGTTTCCTCGTTTTGGCAGACAAACTTTTATGTGTGTTGGTTCTGTTTACAGGTCAACACATTAGCTCTTCTTTCATTTTTACAAACCTTGATTTTAGGGACTGAATGGAGTTTTTTAATTTTCTTTTCATTGCTTCCAGGTCTTTCAAAGGTTTGTTGGTACTGATTGAAAGATGGGTACACTACATCAAAGGCTTCTTAAACACCTAAGCACAGGTTTTAGCATTCATCGCCCATCAGCACTAGTGGAAGTTTGAGGGAAACTTTGTCGGCAAATCTGAGTCCACTTGTGCAGAGAACTTCTCAGAGGTTGAGAGGAAGGAAGATGCCTCACCTGGGCATTTTGCAGATTGTCCCCATATGTAAGCTGGTTTTTTGATCCCAGGAAGAGCAAATCAGTGGATATCAGGGTCTCTGACATTCCTCAGGCCACTAATGTGAGTGAGCTTTTCTTATGCTAGGCTGCAGAAAGTGAGTTTCAGAAGTTGTGGAGGCTGGAATACATCTCACCATTTTTCTTCCCCTAATTCAGCAAGCCTTAATATATCAAGGGGTGAGCTGGAGAAGTCCACCGGAAAGTCAGCCTGAGAATCACTTTTAGAGGCAGAGCAATCTACCAGTCCTCTGCATTCAAAATTTCTGAGCCATGCCTCTGAAAGCTTGGGTATTTAAATCCTGATATGGATAGAGACTCCTTCTGTTCTGGCTCCTGGCATTCATTTCACAGTTTCAAGCCTTTTCACTCCATTTCATTAAAGGAGAAGGAGAAGGCAGAAGGAGAAGAGCACAAGCTGAGATTCTGGTCATGCACAGAATCAATCTGTTTCTGCATGTGAATATGTGTACATGCCTGTATGTATACATACATATATATATAGGCAAATACAGACATACACATATTTTGACATAGATATAGGTATCTATACATAGATACCTATAAAAATATAAATATATTAGTAGATATAAGTATATATAAAACCACACACACACATATAAAATATATAGGCATATAAATATTAGGTATGTATATATATAAATATATATAGGACTTATTTCCAAGAACAACTGTCCATTTTTAAGTGGTCTGTTTTCACAGATCATACTATACAATTCTAGCACCTGACTTCTTGAGCACAGATGCGTGCTTTACAGATGAAGGAGCTGGCTCAACCACAAGTTTTGTCCTGGAGCTGAGAATAAACCTGCTTTTTCCAAGTTGCCTTCCAGGGCATTTTTCTACTACTCACCTCTGTCTCCTGGTGTGCTGTTGCTCTGACTTGAATGAAAAAAGTTATACTGACATTCCTCTACATGGGAAATAGCTAGGATATCAGACCCAGAGCACTTGTGCAGATAGAGGCACAACAGCAAATGGATAAAGTTTTCCCATTTTTTCTCATCAAAGCTATTGACATTTGGTTTGCCACAACCTTCCTGAGCCACCTGCATATAATTCTCCATCTCTATGGAGATAACAGCAGATGGACAACATCAGTCTACCCAAAACAGAGTGTGCCCTGTTCTCCCCGGACCTCACGTCAACAGCATGGAGAATGAAGCAAAATCAACCCACTTTATTTTAGATGCAGAGAATATAAAGTCTACAAAATCCAGCTGTGTGAAGGTTTATGCCTATATGCTCAAGTGTGTGATTGTTGAGGTAACAACAGCAGAACATCTTGTGTGTATCTTCCTAAACAAGTTCTCCCTTTACCTGAGTATGTTTGCCTGCCACTGGGACCAGCACTAGCTCAGGTGTCAGACCAGGATAGAGCATTCTAGGCCATTCCTGGAGACTGGGTCTAGTTGAAAGCAAACAGGTTTGTGAATTAAGCCCTTCTCTGTAGTCGTGGCTGCAGAACACTGTCAGGTTTTCATCACTGTCCCCATTCATTCAGTTCCTGCATTGGCCAAGAGCACACCATGTAGGTATGTCCTGGGCATACCTGGTGGTCTGCCTCATCTCTACAGTCATATAAGTTCTACCCAGTGTCAGTTTTGGTATTAGGAGAAATCTCAAATTATGAATCTTCTGGCCTCAGTGAAAATTAGTTCAGTTTTCTCATGATGCTCCAATCCCTGACTCACAGTTGGACTGATGCCAACACCAGGTTATGTAGGCCGTGTTTTTTCTTGTGCCTTGGCAGCCTCCATGGCTGGCAGTCACCCTCTGTGAAGATCTGGGGCTTGGCTACACCACCCTTCTAGGAAGATGCCAAACTAATCATCCCAAATGTAAGAGTTGGCATTTTGTTCAACTCCTGTTGTCAGAAGAGGTATTTCTCCCCAGAGTCTAACAGGCAAAGAGAGTGGAGAGTACACAGTACTGTGGCAAAACTCAGTGAGACTGTTTAGATTGGGAAGACAACACTGATTTAAAAAACCCCACATTTCTGTTTCTCTCCCATTCTTCAACACTCACAAGGACCTAGACATGGCTGTCCAGGACTCCTTGTGGTGACACAGAGAAGAAACAACAGATTCCAAGTCTCCTGATCATCACCCATAATCACAGTATCACCCATGATCCTGTATGACTGTTCCTTTTACAAACCAACCCAGCAACAGAGGAAATGACACACCACTCTCCAGCATCAGTGTGCATCCAGCACTCTTCACAGTGCCAACTCCTGTCAGTTCCCAAGCAATATCTGTATTCCATTCTGGATGGCACAGCTGCTCTCGGTCTCTTGACTTGCTGTCTATCTACCATTCATTGACTTCCTGCTCTGCTGCTTCTTCTGGCACTTCTACATATATACTCTCTTACAAGCAACTGTCAGGTTTTCTTTGCACATCTCTACATGCCTGGAATCTTCTGCTTACTGTCACTGGACCAGGCAGCTCTTCTCTTAAAAAGAAAACAAAACAGGAGAGTCAGAGACTGCATGAATCCAGGTGACCTGCAGAAACCTGTATAAAATGATGATCCAAAATAATGTTACTAACCAGCTCCTCTCTGCTCTATCTAACACTTGGTCTCTGTTGCATACCTGGAGGAAAAATTCTATGAGTAATAGGCAGAGCAAAGAAAAGAAGACCTTTGCACAGGGCATGAAGGATGAGAACAACTTTTTCTTTGTGGACCTATTTGCTCTTTTTTAGTTCATAAGTGTCATGGAAATCCAAGTCCTGGGCTTGTACAGGCTTGAGGAATATAGGCAGGGGGGTCAAGGGGGCAGTCCATGCCTCTCTTGTCTTTTCTCCATACTGCTTCCTGTTGCAGTAACAGTACTGGAAGGAAGCAGAAAAGTGAGATGAATAGCTCCCATCTGCCGCAGCATCACTTCAAGGGATGCCAGAGCTGCCTGTGCAACTGTGCTGTGTTCAGAATAGAGTCACTGTGGCCTATCTGTTTTTCTTGTGGAAGGCAGGTGTTGCTTGAATTATATGCCTCCATAGATGAAATAGTTTGTTAATAGAAAGGTAGCTTGTTGTGCTCAAAGTTTTGATGATCCCATAACAATTCCCTCACATACTATCAAGATCTTATTCTTCTATAATATACACAGCGCAATGCCTTAAGAGGTTACTTTCCAAGACAACCAGGTACTTTATCCCTGTGCTTGGGAGTTTCTTTGTCTTGACATTGCTGATTCTTTTTCCTCTAGTTCCACTTCAGGGTTGCCCTGGATGTGCTCTGCACAAGCCAAACAAAGAAGTAGCTGAGTGAACCTAGCTGGTATCCCAGTATATTTTGCAATGCCTTAAGTGCCCTCTTCCATATGTGCAAAACAAATATATTGAAAACAGTGAAAATGTTCAGTGTCCCATTTGACACAGGTTAAACACTTGCCTGAGGACCTCAGCATTGCCTGGCTCATTTATGCTCGGAGAAGGCCTCTTCTTTACAGCCACAGTGTACCACATGCACAAGTTCAATGCTGTACCTGCTAGTGCAGAGCACACTGTCAAGAGTTCGTCCTGTGTTTAAGAGCTAGACCAGTTTTGCAGAAATCACTACTTCTGTTTTTGACCCTACAATATTTAGTGCAATAAACGTACTCCAGCTTAAAATTCTGGGACACTTCTCATAGCTTGGCTGGCGCCTTATATGTTGTGCCCCCAGTGAGGGTGTGTGTTGTGAGCTAAGGAGACCTGCACTGTGCATGTAGCTGCTGGGTCACACTGCACTATGGGGTGTACAACCACTCTGCCTGTACCTGGCTCGTCTTCACTCCATATGGTGATTCCGAAAAATCCCGGTATGAA
>VZRE01012000.1:0-109353 GCA_013396775.1 Cephalopterus ornatus
GGAAGGGAAGGGAAGGGAAGGGAAGGGCCTCCAAATTAATTTCCTCCAGACTGGTTGCCTAATTCTCTTCATGCTTTTGCCAGAAGAGAATGGCACAAGGCTGAGAACAAGGACCTGTACAGAGCAGATCTGTCAGTATTCCAATCCATTGCCCACTCAGCTTTTGGGATCCAGGATATTTTAAATTAATAAAAAACCTGTCTTGGCACCTTTCTCTCTCATTTTCATGTGTGAACACAACAGAGAAAACAGAGACAATGAAAACCACTGAACCAGAGTAGTAGCAGAAGGGATTTGGCTTCAGGTGCCACGGCTGTAAAACTTGTAAGCAATATGGTTAAACCCATTAGTCATCTTCTGCACATCAGGGTTTTGCAGGGCAGGGAGCAACAGTTGAATAAGGGCTAATGCATCAATGTCCTTCAGGTGGAGCTATGTTTTGGGCTGACATTTCTAGATCAAAAAGCTAGAGGAAACCCATATCAGTCACTTAGCCTGAAGATTGTACACCACAGACCGCAGCACTTGCTTGGCTAATTCCTGCTTCAAGCCCCTAATTTAGGATTGAATGGTAGTTTTTCATTTTGTGGTCCATAGATAGTACAAAACTTGCCATTAGAAAATGGTTTTAAATACACTATACAAAAGTGTATTATGCCCTATCTTTGGAAGTGGGCCAGGTTACATAGGGCCTTGAGAACCTGGTCTAGTGGATGGTGCCCTTACCTATGGCAGGGGGATTGGAACTAGATGATTTTTAAGGTCCCTACAAATTCAAACTGTTCTCTGATTCTATGATTACCCTCGAAAAATCCTCAGGGGTTCACATATGAAAGACAACCTGAGACCACCTGGTACAGCACAAATCTTAACATCTCCCCATACTGACCTGAAATTTTGAACTTCCTACATGAAGGAGTCACTTAATGTTACCTGGGTTTCAATTGCCATATTTGTAGTCCAATTATACCTTGCTTCAACTGCCAGCTATTCAATCTGATGTAACTTTTTCTGTCAAACTGAAGAACTCTCTATAATCATGTTCCTGCTCTCCAAGTAGGTACTCATAGACCAGCAATATCACCTTTAAAGACCTCAGAAAGTTAATCAGACTGTGCTCCTTAAATCTTTCCAGTAGGTATGTTTCATGGTTCCCCAAAGCTTCTCAGTTTTCTTCTCTGAACACTTACTAACTAAACAAGGGATCAGACCCAGCCAGCACGGGTTTAGGAGGGGCAGGTCCTGTATCACCAACCTGATCTCCTTTCATGATCAGGTGACCCACCTGGTGGGTGAGGGGAAGGCTGTGGATGTGGTCTATCTAGACTTCAGCAAAGCCTTTGACACTGTCTCCCACAGCGTTCTCCTGGAAAAACTGCAGCCCACGACTTGGACAGGGGCACTCTGTGCTAGGTCAGGAACTGGCTGGAGGGCCGGGCCCAGAGAGTGCTGGTGAACAGTGCTGCATCCAGCTGGCGGTCGGTCACCAGCAGTGTCCCCCAGGGATCAGTGTTGGGTCCAGTCCTGTTTAACACCTTTATTGATGATTTAGATGAGGGGATTGAGACCATCATCAGCAAATTTGCAGATGACACCAAGCTGGGGGGAGTGTTCATCTGCTGGAAGGGCTCTTCAGAGGGACCTGGACAGACTGGAGAGTTGGGCTGATTCCAATGGGATGAGGTTCAACAAGGCCAAGCGCCGGGTCCTGCACTTTGGCCACAAGCACCCCCTGCAGCACTACAGGCTGGGGGCAGAGTGGCTGGAGAGCAGCCAGGCAGAAAGGGACCTGGGAGTTTGAATCGACAGGAAGCTGAACATGAGCCAGCAGTGTGCCCAGGTGGCCAAGAAGGCCAGTGGCATCCTGGCCTGGATCAGGAACAGTGCAGTCAGCAAGACCAGGGAAGTGATTCTTCCTCTGTACTCAGCACTGGTGAGGCCACACATCGAGTGCTGTGTCCAGTTCTGGGCCCCTCAATTCAGGAAGGATATTGAGGTGCTGGAGCAGGTCCAGAGAAGAGCAAAGAGGCCGGTGAAGGGACATGAGCACAAGTCCTGTGAGGAGAGGCTGAGGGAGCTGNGTCTCTTCTCCCAGGCAACCAGCAGTAGGACAAGAGGGCATGGTCTTAAGCTCTGCCAGGGGAGGTATAGGTTGGATATTAGGAAGACATTTTTTACAGAGGGAATAATCAGACATTGGAATGGGCTGCCCAGGGAAGTGGTGGATTCTCCGTCTCTGGAGCTTTTTAAGATGAGACTGGGTGTGGCACTTAGTGCCATGGTCTGGTAACCTTGGCGAAGTTGGATCGAGGGTTGGACTTGATAATCTCAGAGGTCTTTTCGAACCTGGTTTATTCTATTCTATTCTATTCTATTCTAATTTATTGATCACTCCTGAAACACAACACTGGACACAGCACTGCTGTGAATGCTGCATCACTCAAGTGGAGAGGCTCACCACACCAAGACATTGCAACTCTGTATTAGCATTTCTGGTAAAGTGTCTATAGCTCACGTTCAGCTTATGATCTGATTTGACCTATAAGTCTTTCCAAGACCTACACTTTCCCAGGACAGCCCTCATGCTGCAGAAATTACCTTCATTCATTGCTCTTGATTGTATCACACCATACCTGGTTGTTCAGATTTGCTGGCAGTTATGTTCTTTATTTCCACTATTTTTGCAAAGCTATTCTCGTTAGGAACTCATCCTGATTTTAAGGTATAGTCAGAGAAGCTGTAGCAATGTTAAAGCTTCACTTGTGCTCTTCAGATACCTCCAACAGCACTGCAAACAGTTAACACATCCCCAGGCTTTCTGGAAACAATTAATGTGTTGTATTTATAAAAAATAGAGCACAGGCACTGATCTGCTGTGGCAGACTCTCTTAATATTTGTGAAATGTGTATTCACCTTCTGAATTCCAACCAACCTTGATGTCACCAATAAGATCTGGTAAATAAGAAAAATATCAATAATATACATGGGTACCTGGCGGGGGGGGGGGATATTTCTGCCCATACTTGTTAAGGATATTCACATTTACAGAATGATCAGACTTTGGAAACTCCTTGAATTCCTACAGGGTTATATCTGTAAACCATGCAAGACATCAAGACATAAAAGACAAAGAGAACCTGCTTCTTGTGTTTTTTCCTTTATAAAGGAAGCAGCAATAATAGAATGCTGGCTTATGTCTCCCAAAGTCCACAAAGATTCAGCCTGTGGCCCAGAGCAAGATCTTTTGATAACATTTCATTTTTATTTTGAGAGTACTGGGACATGACATGTGCCACAGACTTCATGGGTTTCTGAAACACCTTGTACTGCAGTACTGCAATACGTGATCCTTGCTTGCTTGTTCTCAGAAATATCAGGTTATTTCCGTACCTTTCCCAAGCCACAGCCTTCTATGGGACTGTTTGTCTTCATACAGGATTAGAGGATTAGAGCTGTCACATATAGAAAAGTAATGCGCCCAGAAGAGCATTTTCCTGGTCAGCTCGAAATTCAGTCTCCAGATATTTTGACCAAAAGCCATTGCAAATATTTGTGTGCAATGCTCTGCTGTTAGGGATTTCTTTTCATTTTCTGAAAATTTTAGAAGTGTTTTTTTTTCTTTATATCTTTCTGTTCCATGAAAAATTACCAGGGAGATCAAAATTCTCTCGGTAAATTCAGTTTTTAAGCCACACAAATACTCCTGAACACCCTTTGACACGTGAATGTTTTCAGAAGATGATAAATTGAAAAGAGTAGATTAAACTAGGATCTGAATCTTCAGTAATTTCAGCAGCTCTCAACACATGTCCTGGAATCAAGAAGCTTTTTCAACTCTACAACTGACTGCTATCAGCATAAGCACTGAGATTTATATCCAAAATTACCACGAAAACATAGGAATCTCAACTTGAGATATATAAAACGAACACATATTGTTCTCTCTCTAGAAAACTTTCCCACCAATAGACCTCCCAGGCAGCCCAGTGTTTGATCCTCCACCCCAATACAGGCAGATCCCTTTCCTAAGAGTGTCCCCTATGAGGAATCTGTGGCTTCCTTTTGGGCAGAAGTGTCTCCATTCACCTGATGGCTTTCCATGACTGAGGCCTCCCTGAGTTTGGAGCCTGCCCTGGGAATTAGATTGCACTTCACAGATATATTCCATCTGCAATTTCCAAAGACTAAACACAGCATTAATAACTTCAACTCATAAGGAATGAAGTACTTAGTGATCCAACAGACAACATGTGTGACCTGTAGCCTTGAGCCTGTAAATGACAGTAAATCTCTCACCTGTGGGCCACATACAGCCCACAACATCACACAGTTTGCAGGCACCTTACTTCTTTCTGCATCATTACTGGGTAATACTACAGCACAGATAAAAGTCAGCCAAGGACATTTCCAAAGGCTGATTTAGTCTTCTGCTGAAATAATCATAGAATCATAGAATGGTTTGGGTTGAAAGGGATCTTGAAGACCATCTGGTTCCAGTCCCCAAATCTTTGCTGATGCTCTACTTTGAGATAGCCCTCTAACATTTAGGGCTAATTAGTAGGCTTTTCTATATGGAACCATTACATGAAATGCAATTACCAAATAATTATGCCAAGGAATAATTTGGCCATCTGGATAAATAATAGATCTTATTGTACTTTATTAATTTTAAATACATAAGCTTACAATATAATTGCCAGTTGCATTTCTGGCTTTACAGCTTTCTGAGGAAGACCATCAAGGAACCAGTATTTCAGGCTGCAAACCCACGGAGACTGAGCCTGAGGAGACACTATCAAGAAGCAAAAATACCACAGTCACACACACAGAGGCACAACAGAGCTGAGGAAGGATTTTTGATCTTCAGTTCAAACTGGTCTATGGCTAAGAACCTTTTACTTTTCTAGAGGGGATGATGAGTCTCTCCTCAATGCAAAAAACATGCTCACAATTAATCCTTATATCACAGTCTCTTGAAAAAGGCAACACTCCACACTCATTGCTCTTGTTTTAATCCACACTCTGAAAACCCAACACTTGCACTACCTCAGTTGCTTGTTCATGGTACCATTTACTTTCTCAGCCTTCATTTCACCAAATTGAGGTCCACACCACCTTCTAGCACTGAGCCCACACTCAGAGTCAATGTTAGAGCAAGGCACTATCATGTACAGCAACATCCACATGTACATACAAAAAGCCTGAGACAGTTGCCCAGAAGGGTTGAGATACCTCAGTTTATCTCAAATGATGGTAAATCCTGGACTCTCTTCTCTGGAAGTCTGGTCAACGCCATTTTACAAAATACTTACAGTTTGACTAATCATTTCCTAATTTTATTCCTAAATAATTGGTTTCTGGGAGGTAATAAGACATTTCTGCTGCTTTCTCCCAAAAGCAAAATTCTCCACGTAGCAAAAAGCTCCTCATGAAAACGATCTTACTTTATCACCAATTCTGCAGATTCTGGAAGGGAATAGAAGATCTAAAAGAGTGCCGGGTTGTGCCAGAAAGAACAGGTACCTTTTTCAGATGCTTTGTTGGTGACCCTACACCCAAAGCTTTGAACCAGAAAATCGCTGGCATCACTGAAACACATGTATAATCTTCATAGTCACTGTTACCAATCAGTGTCAACAGCTGGATTCTCCAAGACTTTGTTTTATTGTCAGAATCATTAAAAAATTTGAGTTCTTTGTCCAGTTTTAAAGTATTTATTTTCCAAGACACTATTCTTTAAAAAAGTTTTGTCTCATAGAGAATGTGGAAAGTTCTTAGCTGAGCAGCATCAGGACAACATATATTAATCTGAAAAACTACATCAAAATGAATGGAAAAATGGCCAGAAAGACAAAGTGAAACACCTAAACTCTGAACAAACTGAGTTTGTTAGCAAATACTCAGGATATTTTGCTGAGCTGTCATTACTTTCTACATCTTTGGAGTCAGTAAGTCTTTTTCACAGATGATATTCAGGCTAAGACCTCTTTACCTGAGCTTTTATGCACTTGTTGCAGTGATTAGTGTGAGTACTGCCTAAGACCTTGAGTAAGTTAGTAAAACCCTGTCAGGAGCTGCCTTTCAGGTGAGCTCAGACTGGGCACACAAGGTCCCAGACTGTATTCACAGAACTGGAATCATTTCAGTCTTTAACATGAAGGGACCTTCTAATTTGGGATTTAGCCCTCTCTTAACTTAATTATTTCTGAAATCAGTGGGAACATCATGGACAGCTTTAAAATGTTCTTGATTGCTGTTGATACTAGGAGACTCCAGGAAAACATTCAAGGGATAACTCTTCAGCCGCTTACAGACGGATATAAGGTTAGTCTGCCAAAGGTACGAGCTGACTCCTGGATGTGTTAACTCAGTGCAGAGTCAGTGTATGCAGATTCTCAGACGACTTAGCTCAGTTTCAGAAACACGATGAGGAGACCTACAGGGCTTCCACTTTGTTAACAGTACAGTCAGAGCAAGCTTACACTTGTCTGGAAATACTACAGGGACTACTTCAAGAGAGGGTTCAGTCACACCTTAAAACCTATGCAGTTGTACCTGCAAAGCCTGGATAACTTTATTCTTTCTCCCCCAAAACATAGCTGTAGTGGCAGAAATGCAATTCTGATTTGTTGTAGTAAAGGCACTGATGAACTTTGAGTGATGCTAGAAGACCTCATGAACCAGGTATTAGTCCTGCAAAATACCTGTGTTTATGCACCATGAGCATTCTCAGCAATTCTAATAGCAATTTCAGTGTGTTTCAGATGTGGAATATCCATGCATCAGAACTCAGGATAAAAGACTTTGTCACAATGCCACGTACAGCCAGTTCTCCCCACTTTTTTTTTTTTTTCCCCCTGCTGTCTTTGTTAATCTAACCAGATGATGATAAAGTATTTTTCTCATTAGCCAAAAACTAATTAGGACAATAGGAAAAGAAAAAAACTGAAAGACCAAGTACACTTAAAGCTGAATTTTACCAAAAAGCAAAAAATTTTCTGGTTAAAAAATAAAAATATATCTATATTATGTATTTAGGAGTAGGTGGGCCTAAGCAGGATTAAAGGTAGAAAAGACTTTGTAGACAAATTTTTATTTTTTTTTTTTAAACAACGTGAAATCTAACTCCATTTAACATGTTGTTGGTCTGAACTGGGCTGAGTTTCTTTCATCAACAATTCAGCTTGAACTCAATACCTGCATGTGAGCCCTTGGTTAAGGTCAAATACCTATATTACACTGCCCTTCAAGCAATATTGAATCAGTAAAGTATCTTTTCAGCTACAGTTATATTAGATATAGCTATTGACTTCCTCCTTTTTTATTGCACTATAAAACACGCTGTAGTGAAAATAAAGGTTTACTTTGCAACAGAGAATTCACAGACATCTATTACTGCTGACTCTTCAAATCCTTGGACATGTGTCTTGCTGTCTGTGTTGATTGAGATATTCTGAAAACCAATTAACTGTCCTTCAACCAGCATCTGACTGGTGTAATTAGTGCAGTGTGTTTCATGTATCTGTGTACAGTAGATGCAGAAATATTTGTCTATGTCCCTTTGTGTATAGGCAAACTATTAATAAAAGGTTAGGTTTCTTTCTTTCCTGTTTTCAGAAAACAGACAGAAAGCTGCCATCCTCACAGAGACTTTGGGAGTTGGCTGCCTCCCTTTGATTTTAAAGATAATAGTGTCTCATCTTGATTCATCCTACTCTAACAACTGAAGATCCAAGTGTTCTTTTGCCAAATACTGAGGTAGCTTTGAGACTGATGTAGCATCAGGAACAAGTAATTATATTCACTTTTATAAGCCGCAGATAGAAGGTTTGACAAAGAAAACGCTCTAAAGATCCTCGAGCAAATAATCAGTAGTAAAAACAGGTTCAAATTTTTTAATTCCCAAAGTGTTCTACAAAAAAAATCATCTAAGACGTTTTAAAGTGATATTTTTCACCTGAAAGATGACTAAACTGCATTACTGTAATGCAAACTCTCATGAAAAAGTCTCTGGTCAAATTTTAAAAACCCTCCCAATTAATAAAAAATAGCACTATTCCCAAGGGAATATATGAGGAAGAAAGATGTTCCATAGTATTTAGCTTCTGAAAGCATTCAAACACAGGCAGGTTAGGCAAACGCATGTTTTAACCATGGGCATTTTGCTTGCCTGGGTGCTGCAGATCCAGGCAGCTTCTCAGATTGCTGTGAAAATAGCAATAATGTTCCTAGATCACAAACGGCTTTCACTTCCTACCTATCATGAAGGAACCTATAAGCCTAATAACCAAGATGTATCACAAAAGCACGTATTGATGACTTCCTATTAGGGAATTAAGAATCAGATTTGTTTCTCTCTGCTGAGTCATATCTGGTGAGGTCTGTCCACAAAGCAAAAAGAGCCTCCAGTACTCTTATTGTCTCCTATGGTCACTGAAGAGACAGGAACATTTATGCAGAGATCCAGGCCTGATTGCAGGAGACCCCCTAATTACACTCAAGGAAACAATATGGGAAGTGGGAAACCTGAAACAAGTGGGGACAAGGATAAGAGACCCAAGCAGAGCAAATGACTCAATAACAGCAAATGTTTGTTATTAGCTCAAGAGTCAGATCCCAAGCTTATTTTATTTTTATTCCTTTCTTTGAGGATGTCCAGGGAAATAACTGAAGAGGAAAGGAGGAAGCTAAGATGGAGGAAGGCTTGGAAGAAACTTCATGCTGAAACAGCTAACCTGGGGTGTAATTATCCCTTTATGATACGGCCAAGCTCATCAGAAGTCGCAGCAAACACCACTGTGGCTCACAGCAGTCCCAAAAGCTGCAGTGGCACAGTCTGGGCAGGGAGGGAGAAGATAAAAGTGAGACATTTGAATTAAGAAGGAAAGGAGTGCATGGGTCCCAATCTCAGCTCTTCTACAGACCTTGTGAGTGAATGAGGTGGGTTCACTCATTTCCCTTTCTGTCCTCTGAACTGTCTGAAATCAGACAGGCATTTCTTTTCCATATGTGTGTGTATGCTGGTACATACAGCTCTTCCAGTATTGCAAAAATTATATAATTTAACCATCTAACAAGTGTTAATTTACATAGTAAACTTTCAAAGTTAAACCAGGCAGAGTAAGTCATCTTTCAAATACTATCATGCATCTATTGAAGTGGTTGGGACCAGACAGCATCCTTGCCCGGGTGAGGCACAGGTAGGAGAGGTACTAGTAAGTGCTCCCAAGAAATCCATTCATCCCTAAATTGGGGTGTGCTCTCAGATGCAAACACATCCCTGCTGGATTGTACTTCAGAGAGGAAATGTTTGTCTGAGAGGGGAATCAACACTGGGAAACAGCCTAAAACTAGATTGCTACTTGTGTTTTGACAAGGCTTTGAGAACCTCATTGTATGGGGAAATTATAGACTGGTGAAACAAAAACAGTGAGGAGAGAGGGAGAGAAATGCCAAAGATGACACATATTATGATCCTTTTGCAGGTGAGTTTGCCATTTCAGTCTGTCACAATTTGCATCTACATTTGCATTTTAATTGTTCAGGGAAAACCTTTGCATTGGAACAAATCCAGAGGGACCATGGATGAAACATGCATCTACATACAGATATAGGTCTTGGGTGGATGCCTAATCTTTTCCACTGGGAAGAGCTTGCTGTAGGCAGTCTTGAAAATGAAACTATTTCTCCATTCACCTCAGGTGAGTTGAGAGAGGCCTTGTGGTACGAACTGCAGATGAGCACTTGTCTGCTCAGGAAACCATACAACTTTTATCTATCAAAGATATCTAAATAGGGATTTAGGGGGCCTTATTCTGGTATCCGCCTTTAAAAGTACATAATTACATACTTCCAGTTGAGCCATAGGAACGCCAAAAGGCTCCAGTGCAGATCAGCAACCTCTCCTGCAAGGCACTGTGTTAACAGGGGAGTCAGGTCTTGCCTCAAACAGTTTACAAGACAGGCAAAGGAAATAATCATCTTATTTTTCTGGCATGAAACTGAGGCCCAAGGCCAAACAGAAGAGCTGACAATTGAAGCAAGATTGCTTATTACAAATAAATGTTAGACCAGTAACTTAAATTGAGGCACTCCTTCATTGGACATCAACTCACTGATGTCTCCTCAAATTCATGCTCAATTTCCATTCCTCAGCCAAGGAGCTTGCTTTCAAAGAGTTGGTTGTGGGAGATTCATTGGAATGGAGGCTGGAAGTGAAAATCTTGCCCCTTTTCTCTCAGCATCTTCAAAAGATGGTTCCTTTGCCTCTGTGCTAAGAGTCATTCTCTACAAGAAGGGTATGTATTGTTTGGTGACACCAACCACACAAACTGATCCAATTAAGAGAGGCTTTTGCAAAAGGAGGTGCTTTAGGACATACAGCCTTGTTGCAGTGTTCAGTCCAGGGCTGTGGCACTTACGATGGGAACAGCATTCTGGAGACTGGTTTTGCCTCACAAGCCAGACCACAGTGGCAGTAAGTCAACTTGAATCCACTCTGCTCAATAGAAATTACATCCAGCCTGGGTATGGGAGGATGGAGACTCAGGGAAGATAATGATTTTTGCTTCACTGAAACAGTGTTGACTTGCAGTTTTGTTAGTAATTATGAATTTATTGCTGTCAAACACAAAAGAATGTTTCATTAAGTCATACACAGGTAAGAAGTTCTGAATTACAGCTTCCTAATTCTCAGATTGCAAAACAGTTTAAAGGGGGTAGGGTCCTTCAACAACAGAAGAAAAAGAGGAACCTCTGGTTTTTAGGAATCCCTATTGAACAAGATTGTCTTTTGACACGGGCAAGCAGTAATTCCTGGGACCTTGCAAGTTTCATTCGGTAACACAGATTTGTAAAATTATCTCAGTCAAGTGATAGAGTCTTAAAAAAAAAAAAATCACTTAAAAAATAATATGTCAAAGGGGAGTGGTTTTGCTTTTTAATTCAGGTTCCTTACTGAATTGTGTGAGAAGTAATCAAACAAATGGTTAAAGATGCAAAACCAAATTGGAGACAACCTTCACAAAGAGTGGGGTGGGAAGGCCCAGCAGGGAGATAGCTTCATTTGGCTCAGCACTTTTCAGAGCTGTTCAATCTGATCATGCCCTCAGCAAAAGAAGTGGGAGGAATTTTTTTTTTTAAATGCCTGTGGGACTTATTTCGGAGCTTGTATTCTTAACATACTTGAAAAACACTTGGGTCTTTAAAATACCACCCAGACGGAATTAAAAAGTCAAAATCAAGTAACTGTGGACAGAGAACAGTACCGCCCCCATTACCAAGTGTCTTACCTTCCTTTAGGAAAAGAAGGAAGACGGCAGGGAAATTTGTGAAAAAGTCAGTTTTTATAAATCAAGGCTGTATTATCAGACAGAAAGAGCTGCAAAAATTAAGACACTCAGCATCAACTTAACTCTGCTCCTTTGTGTATTCCTAAATAATATGTGTCTTTCTAGCACCTTTTAATTAGCACGAATCAGTTACTTAGCAGAAAAGAATTTCTATGTGTCTATTGCATATACCTCACCTCCACAGCAGGAGGTAAAGGGTTAAATGATATAGGACACAGTTTCCTTTTTTATATGATAACTAAGAGCTGCAATATAATTGCCTGATTGCTCTATTTCATTAAGGCTCCTTTTTCCTTCTACTTCAAAAGGTTAATGCCACTCATATTTCCTTTTTTTATTGTCTGGCTTCATATAATGCCATGGGACAAGACAAAATAAGCAGTTGCTTCAACAAACTGTAATTCATCCCAGCAGAACAACGACCGGTTGTAACTCAGTCTATTTTTAAATCCAACATGTAATGAAAATCACTAAAAATAATACATTTCCTAGAGCCAAGACAATAGACCTAAAATGTGTAATAATTAGTGCTCTGGCCCAAGTGCTTCAGGCTCTAAACTGTTTTATGGCTGCAAGATCCATTCTTAGCAATCAGCCCAGTCCATTGGTACCTACTTAACATCTTTATTATTAACAAGTTTTTCTTGTACCCTCTATGTTTAACCACAAGCTGAAAGCACCATATGCCTGCTTAACAAAAAAATCAGTGCCTCCCAACTTGCTCCCAATCAGTTCAGGACACTCAGAGGTAACATAAATTAATTCATTGTCTAAAAAGGGAAAGACTGGCAAAAAAACCACAAAAGACAAGGAAACGGCCTTGACACAGTTTGATACATAACCATATTTATATATATGAATGAAAGCAGGCTGTAGGTGGCCAGCTGCCTCCCCTCAGTGATATGAAGTGGCACACAGGGACTGATCTCCACTCCCTCTCTTTCACAGTATCATTCAGTGATCTTCAGCAAGACCCTCTGTGCTAAGTTCAAACTGCATGTGTGAGGGTGTAATAAATACACAAAAAAACATGCTGAATGGCTCCTGACAGCCTGACAAAAAAACCTGCTACTGCAGCAGCAGTGCTTTTTCCTAATCTGCATATGCTTTTTCCTTTAATTATTAGCTCACACAATGCTCTGATACCTGCTAAATTTTTTAATATCCACAGTTTTGCACCTTCAAAAATGGTTCTTTGGGCTGAATGCATCATTTGGAATAAAATAAAATTAAAATAAAATAAAAAATTCAAATTAAATAAAACAACAAAACAGACAACTGTCTTAGGGCATTTAAGTGATTTTCAGCGCTACTGCAATCAGACTGGGTCTGAAAGTCATACAATTATAGAACCATTTGGGTTGGAAAAGACCTTTTAAGATCAACTCTAACCATTAACGATTAACCCAGCACTGCCAAGTCACCACTAAACCATATTCCCAAGTGCAACATCTACATGTCTTTTAAATCCCTCCAGAGACGGTGACTAAACCACTTCCCTCAGCAGCCTGTTCCAACACTTGATGATGTTTTTGGTGAAGAAATTTTTCCTAATATCCAATCTAAACCTCCCCTGACACAACCTGAGGCCATTTGCTCCTGACCTATTGTTTGTTAATTGGGAGAAGAGACTGAGCCCCACCTGACTACAATTTCCTTTCAGGCAGTCACAGAGAGCAATAAGGTCTTCCCTGAGCCTCCTTTTCTCCAGGCTAAACAACAACTTCTCCTCATAAGACTTGTGCTCGAGAGCCTTCCTCAGCTCTGTTGCCTCTCTCTGGACATGCTCCAGCACTTCAAAGTCTTTCTTGCAGGGAGGGTCCTAAAACTGGACACATCACTCAAGGTGGGGCCTCACTAATGCCAAGTACAGACAGACAATCACTTCCCTAGTCCTGCTGGTCACATTATTCTTGATACAAGCCAGGATGCCATTGGCCTTTGTGGCCCCCCGGGCACATACTGGTTCACGTTCAGCCGCCTGTCAACCAGCACCCCCAGGTCCTTTTCTGCTGAGCAGAAAATACTGTCCCCAATACTGAGCCCTGGGGAACACCACCTGTGACCAACCACCAGCTGGATTTAACTCCACTCACCAGCATTCTCTGGGCCCAACCATCCAGCCAGTTTTTAACCCAGGGAATAGTGCACTTGTCCGAGCTGTGAGCAGCCACTTTCTCCAGGGAAATGCTGTGGGAGACAGCATCAAAGGCTTTACTAAAGTCCAGGTAGACAACATCCCCACCCTTTCTCTCATCCAATAATGAGGTCACCCTGACATAGAAGGAGATCAGCTTGTTCAAGCAGGATCTGCCTTTCATGAATCCATGCTGTCTGTGCATGATCCCCTGGTTGTCCTACATGTGCTATGCAATGGCTCTCAAGATTCCACAACCTTCCCCAGCACCAAGGTCAGGCTGACAGACCTGTAGTTTCCCAGATCTTCTTTGCTGCTTTCTTGTAGATGGGTGTCACGTTGGCCAAACTGCAGCCTCCTGAAACATCCCTGCTTCACTAGAACTTCTGAAGAGTTTAGAGCCATCCACTGCAGCATTCCAGTTGTGTGAGTTGTCCCACCATGCTGAGGTCACTTAGCTTGTTCCGGTGAAGGAAAGGGAGACTGAGGGGAAGCCTCATGGTGATCCACAGCTTCCTCATGAGAGAAACAAGAGGGGCAGGTACTGACCTTTTCTCTGTGGTGACCAGTGGCAGAACCCAAGGGAATGGCATGAACCTGTGTCAGGGAACATTTAGGTAGGATATTAGGAAGAGGTTCTTCACCCAGAGGGGTGTTGGCCACTGGAACAAGATCCCCAGGGAAGTGGTCACAGCACCAAGCCTGCTAGATTTCAAGAAGTGTTAGCACAATGCTCTCAGGCACATGGTGTGATTCTTTGGACTGTCCTGCGCATGGGCTGGAGTTGGACTCAATGATCCTTGTGGGTCCCTTCCAAATCAGGATAGTCTATGATTCTAAGATTCTAGGTTTCCATGATTGCTACTATATAATAGTATTCCTGCTAAGCAGTGGCGTTAAGTTCCTCCTCTTTGTTGTCCATGCTCTGTGCATTGGTGTAGATGCACTTCAACTGTGCTACTGATCCCACCACCTTTTGGGGCGGAGGAGCCCCAGTTCCCACATGGCTGTTCTCGAGGGCTTCTGTGGTTTCTAACAGATCAATAATCCATTCGTTTTTGCTGCTTCATGGATCTCCATGCCCTACCTCTTCTGAGACAGCAGACTGAAGGACCTTGCCAGCATGCTGTCCCTCAAATATTGTCATACTGCCCCCAGGCTTATCTCTAGCAAGCCTGGTTTTATCCCTTTTATCCTTCGAATCTAGTTTAATGCAATTTCTACAAGCCCTGCTATCTGCTGTGCAAAGATCTTTTTCCAGCTTTGAGGCAGGTGTACCCCATCAGTTGCCAGCAGGCCTAATGTTGCCTAAACTAATCCACCATGAAAAAACTGCAAATTTGCTGATGACACCAGGCTCAGAGTCAAGTATTGATCAGCTGGGTCTTCTGTCTTCCCTCATTGTTCTCTGCAACTGGAAAGATAGAGTAGAATACCACTTATGCTTCTGATCCCTTAATCAGTCATCCCAAGGCCATGAAGGCTCTCTTGACTGCTCTTGGACTTCTTGTTGCAACTTCATCATTGCTTATTTGAAAAAAAATAATAATGGTTAATAATCCGAGGTTGTACCAGTGCAGGACTGCTGCTGCTTCTGTTCACATCTTTAACCTGGCTCCAGGAAGGCAGCACACATACCCAAGAAGTTGGTCCAGTTTGCATATTGGGCAATCTATTCCCTTCATAAGGGAGTCTTCTGTGATAAAGACATGTCTTTTTTCTTTATGGAAGCAGTTTTGATTCAGAGTATGGGCCAACTTAACCTCGGCAATACCTCCATGTTAGATGAGCCATGATCTTTCAGTTTGGCTCCACAGCCCAATTCATTCAGAACTTTACTTTGTTGAGCAAACAGGACAAATTCTGTTCCAACTTCTTAGCTTAATTAAGTTAGTTAAGGAGAGAAAGGATTCAAAAGCCCTGACACAGACTTAAAACTCAGATCATTAACATGCTTTGTCACTCTAACCTGGCTATGCTTTATAGGCCAGCACTGCTGGGAGTCCCCACCCCAAGCGCCTCTACGCTCAGAACTGTACAGAAACAGAGGGAAAAATCTCTGCCCTAGCCTAGCAAATATTGAGAAGGAATTTCAGTTGCATTGAAAAAAAACACTTTTTCATATTTAAGGGTTACTTTTGCCTGTTAGAGTATGTCTGAAGGCTGGGGACAGGTGAGCCTTTATGCATACAAAACACTTGCTGAAGTGGAGCCTTGCCTGTGTGAGAGCATTAACATCAAGTCCATCTAGAGAACAAATTAGATATAGAAAAATAAGAGCAGGGCAGAAATCACCACAGTTTTGCTTTCAGTGTGTCATGCCAATGACATTCATTTCAGCCCACTAGTTTCCACCTCCCATCATACAGTTTCATCAGTCTTATGTCTGGCATGGACACCACCATTGCTGCGACACCACGAGGGCACTTCACACTAGTCAGCTTTAATCGTCACTTCCCTCACTCTTCCCCAGTCTGGAAGCAAAATACAACTATTACTTCCTCAAAATACAACTGCTGGCATGCTCAGGCAGACTGAGTCCAAGACAAGGCCCAAGAGCTCAATGGCTCTTAAATGCTGGGCTCCCGAGTATTAGCACAGTGAGCATCAAGAACCTTAATCTTTATGAGAATCTGGGCTTGCACCATGCACTCAAAGTGTTTCTTCAGCAGGCCAGGACATCGAACCTGTCTCTGCTGAGCCCCAGCCAGCCCTCCAGCTACAAACAAGACACATATTTTGATGCTTGCATTTGTGCAGAGGTGTGTATGCAGCTTAGGAGTAATTTGTATCCAGACTATTACAAAATATCCCTGAAGATTCATACAAGGGGATTAAATGTTCTTCCTTATCTGAGCTTGACTATAGCTGTTGGACTTTAATGTCCAACCTTTGGGCACCAGTGGAATTCACAACTCTTTCAAACATACTGTCACCAAACCCTGACATCCAGGCTGTGGCCATGTTCAGTCCCCTAACCACTACATTGAGACTTCATCATGTCAACCCTTAAAGCCCATTCAGTAAGCCTGCAAGTCTAGAGAATAAGACTGAGGCAAGACACGTTCCCTTCTCCTCACAGCATATTCTCTGAACTGAGAAACATGAGGAATCAGCTCATGCTGACTTCACCTTTCCTACTCTTGATCTCTTTCCGCTTGCATCCTGCCTCCTTCTTGTCCTCAGAGCCAGCTGTGGAAACAGAGACTAAGCTTGATTTCTAGAGAAGAAACAGGCTAGAGAAGAGGTTGTGGGGTCCCTCTCACTGGAGCTATATAAGAATAACCTGGATGCAATCCTGTACAATGTGCTCTAAGAAGACCCAGCCTGAGAAGGGAGGTTGGACCAGATGACACCACCAGTGTACCTTCCAACATTACCCATTCTGTGATTCTGTGAATCTGTAACCCAGCTGCTGCTTTGGGAAGTACAACATCAGTGTCATTTATGCAGCTTCACTGGTACAATAGGGAGGACGGGCAGCTCAGGGGCTTTGGTTGGGTAAGGATTGCCTTCAGGGTGAGAACAAGTAGGTCAGAATGCCCCCAAAATGCAGTAAAAAGCCCAGGGGGCTTCACTGAAGAGCAAGAGTAAAGAGAATCCAAGAAGGACAGGGCAAAGTGCTGAGTAGCTGGTCATTAAAAGAGCATGGATTACCTTGAACAATCAGCAAGGTATGTCTCAGGAAAGAAATAGTTAGAAGCTGTTACTCACATGAAGTGGATGAAGTGAAACTATTTAAAGAATTCTGGAGCCTGTTAACCCAAAATGACTCATAAAATGTTGCCTCCTTTCCAAGATTCACCTACAGAAATACAACAATTCTTGGTCTACTTGTGTATAAGCTTTCTAGAAAAAGAAAAAAAAGGCTCATAATAAATATTGCTTCTGTGATAAAGCCAAACTGAACTTGTATTTCAACAGGTGTAGTATCAAGCAATTCAATATCTAGGTTCTCTGCTTGAGCTGAGCCTTTGGAATTGACAGAAGAGACTTACTGGGTTATGACTTGTTGGTTGAAATTAAAAATTACAATATAATAGTCTATATTTTTCTAGATGTAAGTAGGGCTACTTAAGCACACAGTGAAAGGGGGTTTACCATTTAGATCAGATTTACGGTCATTAAGACTTTGTGTTCTGCCTACAGCAAACCTCAGCTTGACAAAAAAAGATTTTTAAACCTGGGAGTGCCAAGCCAATGATTTCCTCTCTGTGGAGCTGCATAAACAAGATGTATGAAATGATGAAGCAGAGTTTGGGTAACTTGAGACTGTCTGAGTACTGCTATTTGATTGTTTTTAACCTTTTAAGGTTTTATATTTGTCTAGTGACAAATAGTTACTTTTCAGTATTTTTGGCTTTTAGATCAAAATGTCAAGTAAACATTGTTTTTGATAGAATACATTTAGAGATGAATATAGGATGTTTTGCTTTTTCGTTATTTGCCTTTGATGATCTGCAGTCTTAAAGAAAATAATCCTCTCTATAGCTGAATCTCACACCTGGCTTTTCCCTGGTGAATAGAAAGAACTTGTTTGCAGTTTGGATAAATAGTTAATTGAACACTGAAAAAAAAAAGACAAAGAACAAGTTGGAAGGGGGAAAAGAAGCAGAAAACAACTCTTCCTTTCTGACATCCCATAACTAATATTTCAACAGCAATGAAAAACAGAAGTGATGAAATTTTTAGGAAATCTGTGTGGGAAGCTGGAAAACAAGACTTATTTACTGTATGACCTTGGCTAGTTATTTAGGACCACGTTCAGGCCACAAACCAGAAGGGACTAAAATTAAGTATCATGAATCCTGTGACGTTCAAGCAGTTCAAGCCACCAAGGACTACCGAAACAGCGGATGGAGAGAAGCAGTCACGTCACCTGGAGCTGTAGCCACTATGGGGAGCAATAAGGTAGTGCACCCACCTTGGGTGCTGTGATTTCTCCTGGTGACCCTAGGCAGGAGCTGTGGTGTAGCAAAGAGAATGTGACGCCTTCTTTCCTTCAACACAGACAATACACCTTATCCTATCTCACTTAGGCATTATAAAAATTAACGTTCTGGTGGTTCGGTGACTGAGTGCCAGTGACAAAGGTCAGGTAAACACTTGTGCTGTAACTTGAGGTAGTATCTTTCATTAGACCAACTGCAAGAGATAAGGACGTATAGAGATAGCAGGCCACGGGACTATAAGGATCCCAGTGCCTCCCATACTCAGTTTTCTTTCATGTTCAGGAGCAGAATCGCAGAGCCTAGTGGGTGGTGAGGAAGTCACAAACAAATGAAAACTTATATTTTGCCATGCAATATCCCTCTTATGATCCCTGCTCCTTGCAAGAACAATCTAAAAAGCTAAATTTAAACTAGACTTGTCGAGCAAGGGAGAGGGGCACCTTTCCATTCCAATACTGCCAGTCAGATGCCAACACCAGTAACGGATGCCCAAAACAGTGCAAAGGTATTCCAGATACTCCAGCCAGCAAGTTGGCTTTATCTGGGGCCCAGCTCAGATGTCTGTATAGAAGCACACGTAGCATGGGGAACAAACAAGAGGGAACAGAGACGTGCACATGTCTCGGTGGATATGATATCACTGCCATCACAGAGGCATGGTGGCATGGCTCCAGTGACTGGAGCATTGGAATGGAAGGTTTCAGGCTTTTTAGGAAAGATAGGCTAGGGAGATGAGAAGGGGGTGTAACCCTCTATGTCAATGACAGGCTGGAGAATATGGAACTCTGCCTGGGGAAGGATGAAGAGCCAACCAAGAGCTTACGGGTCAAGATTAAAGGGAAAGCAGGGACAGGGGATGTTATAGTGGAGGTCTGCTACAGGTCACCCAGTCAGGAGGATTTTGTGGATGAAGCCCTCTATAAGCAGATAAGAGCAGCCTCATGCTCACAAGTCCTAGTGCTCATAGGGGATTTCAACCACCCCGGTATCTGTTGGAGGGACAACATGACAGGGATAAGAAATCCCTGAGGTTTCTTGAATGTGTCAATGACAACTTTGTCACATAAGTGATTGAGGAACCAACAAGGAGAGGTGCTCTGCTGGACCTTATTCTCACCAACAGGGAGGAGCTGGTGGGGAATGTAGTATTCCAAGGCCACCTTGGTTGCCATGATCATGAGACAGCGGAGTTGGAGATCCTCAGGGCAGTCAGGATGACATGCAGGAATCTCACTGCCCTGGGCTTCGGGTGAGCAGGCTTTAGCCTCTTCAAAGACCTACTCAGTAGAGTCCCATGGGATAGAGCCCTGGAAGGCAGGGCAGCCTTGCATTGCTCCTGAGATAGGAAGAGGTGATCCTTGAATATCAGCCACCATTCTTGTGCCTGGCCAAATCCCAGGCACACCTACAGGTTGAGCAGAGAAGTAATTGAGAGCAGCCGTGCCGAGAAAGAATTGGGGTGATTGTTGATGAAAAACTCAACCTGAGCTGGCAGTGTGAGCTCACAGACCAGAAAGCCAACAAAATCTTAGGCTGCATCAAAAGGAGTGTGGCCAGCAGGTCGAAGGAGGTGATTCTCCCACTCTACTCTGCTTTTATGACACCCCACCTGGAGTACTGTGTACAGTTTTGGTGACCTCAATGTAAGAAGGACATGGAACTGTTGGAGCAAGTCCAGAGAAGGGCTATGAAGTTGATAAGAGGACTGGAGCACCTCCCCTACAAAGACAGGATGGGCAAGTTGGAGCTGTTCAGCTTAGAGAAGAGAAAATTACATGGAGATGTCATAGCAACCTTCCAGTACCTGAAGGGGCCTACTGGGAAGCTGGAGGACTCTTCATCAAGAATTGTAGTGATAGGACAAGGAGTAATGGGTACAAACTGAAAGAGGGGAAATTTTGCCTGGATATTAGGAAGAAATTCTTTATGGTGAGGGTGATGAGATAAAGGAACATGTTGCACTGTGGATACCCTGGTTCAAGGTCAGGTTGGATAAAGTCTTGAGCAACATGGTCTAGTAGAATGTGTCCCTGACCATGGCAGGAGGGATTGGAACTAGATCATCCTTAAGGTCCCCTCTAACCCTTAAAATTCTATGTTTCTGTGATTCTGTGATTCTATGATTCTAATCAACATTGGATACTTAGATGTTAAAAAGGTTAAAAATCCGAAGAGAAATTAGCATTGTCACCTTGTACAGATAAAAATGCCATCTTTGCTTTTAGCTTTCCTGTTTGAAGTGTTTCTAAACCTCAGCAGCTGTAAGAAAGCCGATAAGCAAGGAGACTTCTCCATTAGCTCCAAGCCCAGAACTCTATGCAGGGCTCCTGAGATGGTGCTGGATCATACTGCTTGTTAGCTGGGTCATTTGGTTATTAGTAATTACTCACACTTTAAGTCCTAGGCTGCCTGTTAGCTGTGTGCAGCTAAAAGAGCAGTAAAGATGCAGTAAAGAGCCCCACTGTGCACTAAATCAACTCTATTACACATTTAAATGGTGTTTTTGGTGTTGTAGAGCCAGAGTGATTGTCCACATAAAATTCAGATTTCTCCAAAGCTCTCCAAATTATATGTCAGAGGAGAGCTGCTCAGTCTGCTTTCTTTGCATGGCCACTGAGGACTAGCAGCATATCTGGAATAAAACACACCCACTGACCACAGGGGTTTGCTTCAGTTTGTGCATTGTGTCCCTTTCCCACAACGGCTGCAATAAACAATGCTGTCTCCTTAAAAAATGTGATACTGTGTATCTACTGGAAGTATTAGCCAGAAAAAAGCCCTAGGAGTGCCTTAACCCACCCTTCCTCTGACCCAGTCGTGCTGGCTGGTACCTGCAACCTCCATGTCACACAGTGGGGAGCAGCTGCCTTCCTCCATCAGCCACACTATTCCTGGTCTTGACCCTGATGTTGCTGAGCATCTGCCTGCACACATTTCACTCCTCGTGGTTTCTCTGTGATAGCAACTTTCTCTTAAGCTCTGATCTGAAACCTTTTGCCTATCTCAGGGTCAATATGATGTCAGCATCATGCGGGATTTTGTTTGGCTGGAAAGCCTGAGATGCCCAACATCAATCAAACACTTTATTTTGCCAGCACTGTAACAGGAACTAAGTCCTTGCCCTGACATGGAGTCTGTCTGAATGCACAGGATAGGCAAGGGGACAAATGTAACAAATGTTCCCAGATTTTCCAGCAAGGCAACAGCTAAGCCAGCAGCAGAGCCGGTGTCCTTCTTAGACTAACACTGGACCCCCAGGACCAGCCAACAACCATTCAGAATATAACATGGGGAAGCTGCTTTGGATTCCAAATTAGCTCTGTATGAATGACTTGATAAGCACTACAGAATAGTGACAGAAGACATTTTTATGGAGGCATTTGTTTGCTTTAATCGAGCAAACAGTTTAATTAGATTTTTCTCACACATCAGATAAACAGCAATTCGCTCTGTCCTGTTCTGTATCTTGTGAATGATTCTTAGATGTCGTTTCCCCAAAGTCATTCCTTAAATTGGAATGATGAACCACAGCCAGTGTATTTTTGCTCTTTACTAAATGTCAAACTAAAGACAAAAATAAAATTAAAATTATAATGTCATTTTGTGCTGGCTCCAAATTCAACCAGTTGGAAAAATCTCAATGCCCATGAATGTGACCATTTTTCTCTTCAGGCAGTCAAAGCAGATGTCTTCATCTGCTTTTTTTTGTATGCACTGAAGCTGAGGAACCTTGACAGTGCTGTACGCCATGGCTCCTACAACTTGTCCCATCGTGAGCCGTGGAGCACAGTACTGCAAATCCCTCAGGATATATCACTGATCAGAAAGATCAAATTGTACATAGCAGAACAAAATGAAAGAGATGTAATTCACTTCAAGAGCAGCACTGGCTCCCTGCACTTCCCCCCTTTGTGCCTCATTGAGCCTTGAGGAGAAGGGAATTAGGAAACAAGTAGAGCAATTGCTGAGAGATAAAAGCATTGAGGCCAAAAATTAGGGAGAGATTCAGACATATGAAGATGCCAAGCTTTTCCCCTTCATTGAATCGGCCCCTTCAGGATCACTTATAAGGACAAGAAATCTCTGTTTGCAGTTGCCACTTCGCAGCACTGAAAGCGAGAGGGGCAGTGACCAGTTTCCCTGGGATGCACTCAGCCCTACACGGCAACATCAGATCCCGTGCACAGGCAGTGAGACTAGTGCAGCAGCATGTGCAGACAAATGAGAGGAATTCTCCCTCATGGGGCAAGCTTGGGATCTCAGCAGTTTAATTTGCCTTCTTTACCTACAGGATTGAAGGAAGAAGTAACTGTTCACTAATGACCCTCTTCCTCCATCCACATGGATTTGGATGCAGTCATCTGGCAGTAATGCAAGTTAAGCAGCAACTCTCCAATGAAGCAGAATCCATGAAAAAGGCTCTGTTAGTGTCAGCTTTTCTGGAAGTTGTCTTTTGATACTTCCTATAACCCAAAAACTTGAATGAGAAATTATTTCTTTTACACCAGCCTCTTGTTCAGTGGTGCTAGCCGGCTGTGCAAGGCAGAGACAGATGTTTTTTTATTATCTCGCCAGTACGAATTGACTCCTACTCTGGCCTTAAGACAGTTGGGCTGAGGTTTTTAATCATCAGATCAGTTCTCAGTGACTGGATATAGCAGCAGCCTGCATAGAATACACATAAAATGCTTGTAAAGAAACTGGTTTTATCAATGGTTAAGTTGCAAGATTCAGAGAAGAACTTTTGGCCTCCTCTACTTTTTATGTTATAATAATACTGTAAGATTATAAATAGACTTTTTTAGTGTGTAGTGTTTTGGGGCTGTTTATCACATTTAGAAAGATGGGACAAAACAGTATCTCAACAAAAAAAGGTGCACGGTAATCCTGACTTAGTTGTTTCTGAAAGTCACTGTCATTTTAGCTGCTCCAAGGTGTATTCCAAGATACATGTTTGCTTTTAATCTTTAGCAAAGATTATAGAGAGTTAAGCTGGGGAACCAAAACGCAACATAGATGGTCTGGGAGACAAAACTCCCTTTTTATGTTTCTTGCAACTATACTTAGCATGTTCTGAAACTAAAAAGAATAATCTTGGAATAAGCACCCATTCAATAAAAAAGATATCTGATTAAGAGTTTGTATACCTGGAAATTTGTCTGAGATATGATTTCACAAATATATTGGTTGGTGTAAGGACAGCACTTCCACTTAACAGCTTCCTCTCAGATACATGACCCATCATAACTGCAATCATCATTTTTATAGAAATAAGAGAGGTGGCTCTGATCATTAGAACTGACATTTCCCACTTTACATGCTGAGTAGGGTTTTTAGCCAGAAAAAGTCACACTTTTCTTTGTAGCTCTTTCAAATATGTGTTCTTTTATTTTAAACAAATTTATTCTTCCTATCAGCTCCTTGATATTCAAAGACAGTTTAAGGCAGGACACTTCAAGACAGGTCAGAATCTGAACTTTTCCAGTGACATTTAAATCTTAACTATAAAATTATTTCCATTTTTCAGATGCTCTCAACTATTCAAGTCACATTTCTCTCAGTACCTATTGTATCACTGCATTATTTAAAACACAAATGGTTCCCCATGTTACAAACCAGTAGCCCAGTGACTTACATTGCTTCACTGATGAAATGAGAAATTTTTGGCACCGCACACTGACAGCTGGCACACAGTAATCTATCATGGAAGCTGTAGAAAAAAAATAACTCAGCCCAAAAAGCATGTGTGTGTAGCCATCATCTTGTGTCAGTAAAATAAGTCAGTTTTCTTCATGGGAAAGCACTGAGTCGCTACAGCATCCCTTTGCCCTCAGGCAGAATTGTCAGCATTTTACTCTCCTCAAAGTTCCCATTACTATGTCACTTAAACATTAGGAACAACATAAGTGCTAGGGAGCAGTGGACCTACATATGAAATAAGGCACATTGCATAAAAAAAATTCAACTAGTCATCCACCTTGAGGGTTTCAAAATTATTTGTTTCAATGAAAAAAAGATCCTTTTCTTTGAAGACAGTCCAATGAAGACTTCAGGTCGCTATCCAGGTACAGGAAAGAAAAAAAAAAGATTAAAAAAAAGCATTGACTAGATATCACAGGCATGTGGAACAGCATAAAGAGTAGTGCAAGACACACAATGCATAGTAAACCAACTGCTTAGCCATTCCACGAACAGGGTATGCAGCGTTTGTTACAGCACTTCAAAAGGGAACTGTAGGGATCAAAGGAGGATAACAAAATACAGATTTGATAAAGACAGGGGTTGCTTATCTTTAGGAGGGTAAATCAGAGGAGGACATAAGAAAAGTACAGAGTAATGAATAGTCTGTGAAAAGTAGACAAAGAATTCCAGCTTTTTATCAGGGCTACATTTGTGCTTGAACAGTTCATAAAGGTGACCTAATACCTAAAATGAGCTATGGCCCTCCAGTTCATGTGGTTTTGGCCTAGAAGAACATGGGTATATACATATCTACCTCAGAATTTAAAGAAAATTCAAAGACAGAATGTATTCTTTCATGAATAAGAACACTCAAAATGGTTAAAACCAGCATAGAATTAATCTGAGAGTATATAACAACCTCTGCCCCAAGCTTCAGGCCAACCTCTATTTGCAAGGCTTTAAGAGGAAGAATGAAATGACGGAAGATTATTCTGTCTCCTGTACCTTTGTTAGATATCGTCTAAAGCATTGCTCCTTTTTTTGTTAAAAAACAGCAGAACTGCAAGGTGAAGTTCCACGGCCACTGGGCTGTGTGTGGCTTCCCTCCTTGCTCAAGACCATCCTTCCTCAGGGCTGGGTATTCCATAACTCATGTGTTCTCCTTTCCAGGAACTGACTTCATGGCTCAGAAAAGTCCCATTACCTCTCAGTGGGGGAAAGCCTCTGCAAGTTTCTCATTTTATTGGACAGAAAGGAGGCGTTCTCAGAGACCAATACAGAGCAAAAGCCTAACTCCAGAGTTTTGAGTTGCTCCCTGAAGAAGGTTCTGCTAACCCCAGAAGCACCCTAAGGAGTTTTATTTGGGATGCTGGATGCTACAAGGGTGGTGAGAATCCACACAGTGTACACTATAACCATGCCAAGGGTAATTATTTCTTTAATAAGTTTCTTAAAACCTTCATACCAGGTTCTAGTCACCTTTGTACCTGAAATTGGGAATTTCAATCTGAAAGTTGATAACAACTTTAAAAGCAGTACAATAAAGCTTACACTTCAAAAAAGATGTCTGGGTAATGATTTACAGGATTAGTCTCACCAGTGTGAAACTAAACAGACAGCAGCATCCTGTAGATAAAACTTCTTGAGCAGAAATTAATAAATTGAAAATAAACTTCCAGGATTTAATTCTACTCTTATTTACAAATATATAATTCTTATTTACAAATATGTAATTCAGAAGCGACTCAAATCAAGCCTTCAGAGTAATTCAGGAGTTGAACAATCAGAGATCAAACAACAGATCACAAAAATTTATGGAAAATTAAAACCAAAACTAAAATAATGGGAAAGTCACAAATCCAAAAGTGGGCAAGTGATAGATAAATCTCTTGCATATATTTTTTGTGAGTAAATACTAATGGAGCAGAGGAATACCACTTACAGAACTATAGGCTCATGTCTCCCCACAAAAGACTTTATGAATTCATATGTGTTTAATGGGTTTCCCCCATAACTTGTATACTCATTTATTCTTTCTCTATTAAAAATCTCCAATAAACAATATCCCCTGAGTTGATGAGAACAACACAAAGGGAGCATATTGCCACAGATGACAGTGAGACAGAATTGATCTAGACAGATTTATTCCCAGGTTTAGCAAGAAATTCACAATTACTGCAAAAAGAAAGGAGAGAAAAATTACTTTTGCTTGGGGCAGTTAATGGCTACTGCACTATCCCTTACCTCTTAATCACTAGCTGTGGTGAAGCAACAATCAATACAGTGTAAAAGAGATCACAGAGGACCTGAACCAGGTCTCACTAAAATCAGTGGTAGAAAAAAAAAGTCCTTCTCCAGAGGAAGTACTCTGAGAAGCACAGTACAGGACCTGCAGCCCAAGAGCTGAGACCAAGGAGACTTTGAGCCACAGTTGTACTTTCCAATTAGGGCTGCTTCAGAGGACTGAGACCCTCAGGGGATGCGTCCCTGTCAGGACAACATCCCTGGGCCACTGCAGAAGCACAACACTGCAAATCTTGCTTTAGCCTTGCCCAGTTGTATCGCTTCCCTGACTGTTCTCCCTGCACCAGGTTCCACAGAGAGTGCTCAGAAGTCAACCATGGGTGTGCTTCCATGGTGCTTCCATAGAAGGGAAGAGAAGAAAAGAGACCAAAGCTGAGGCATCTGAGGCTCTGTTCCTGGGTCTCAGGCCCAGTACAGGAGAGGTGGAGCAGAGATGGAAAGTTTCACACTCCTCAGAGACAGTAAAGAGTGAGAAGAAGGAAGAGGGCGGATCCAGGACAACAGTATCACACTAGAGGACCTTTAGTCATTATTTCTTTGCCATGGGATCTCTGTATAACATAGTCACAGTTATCTTGTTTGTCTGCGCCTCATTTCTACAGAAAGTATATTTCTGCTTCACTGTCTTCAGAGTGGAGGGGTGGGAGGAGGAATGACCACTAACTGCTTTAAACTGTGAGCTCCTAGGACTGTAATATTGCAGGTCAGACACATTCAAAATTTTGACTTTATTATTTTATTGCAAATAAAATTAAAAAATTGAAAAATAAGTTTTTTTCCTAAAATTGTGTCCCTAGACACAACTGAAGTATGTACTCTGGCTTCTCTCCAAGGCTGATTACAAACCTGGATCTGCAATAGAATTTTTAAATGAAATAATTACAAGGTTTAGACATGAAGAAAGGATTTTTAATGTTCCACACCCAGCTTTGCTCCTGAGCCCTCACTGACCTCAGGCAACAAACCAAAACCAGCTTAAACTTCATCTAAGTTTCACATCTGGAGGCATCAAGTCAGTAGGAGTGTTCTTGTAAAGTCAGACTAAAGGTCCATCCAATCCAATATTGTTCTTCCAAGCATGGTCGGATGTCCAGGTGAAGGATGTAAGAACCAAGTGATAATGTAAATTACAATTTGTTCTATATAGATCAGTCTCTGCCTGTCTATGGTTCATGAACTTGCTCAGCAATGGAAATATATTTGCATGTAATAACTCTCAGTGCATTTTTCTTTCAAAAATTTAGCTAAAGATTTTTCAAGCCTTTGTAAACATTTGGCTCTCACAACGTATTCTGCCATAAGACTTTTTAGGTGCTGCTTAAAGAGAAGCCACTTCATAGTTTTGATCACTGCCATTGTTTGGCCTCTGCATGTTTTCCCATTCTATTATATCATTTTAGTGACTAGAATACCAAAAATGCATTTTGTCCTCATGAAGCTGTATACACCACACAGAATATTTTATTCTCTATTCTCCTCCTTAAAATTTGTAATATACATCTTTTCTTTCTAGTGAACATTGAGTTGATTTTTTCATAGAATTCTTGCAGTTGTTTTCTCCCAACTTCTTGGCTATAATCCCAAGATCTCATTCCTGATGAGCAATGTCTACTCCATAGCCTGTTTTTCATAAGTTTTTCTCTGTGTATTACGTTATATTTGTTCTTTCTTGTCCAGTATCATGAGAATTTTCCTAAATTCTTTACAAGGAACTTTCATTTTGTAATTTTAAATAGTTTAGGATCATGAGCAAACTTTGTCATCTTACTATTTACAACTTTTCCTAAAACAGCTATGAAGATACTGAAGTGTGCAAGCCAACTGAGAATGTCTATGGGACACCAGTGGGGTTTTCCACCATTGACAAAACTGACAACTTAATTCTGCCCTTTTTTCTTGTGCCTTTTAACCACTCTTTCATCTATGCAAGAACCTTTCCTTTTATCCTCTTGCAGCTCAGTTTCTTTAAAAGTCTTTGATGAGAAACTTTGTCAAGGGCCTTCTAGAAACCCAAGTATTGCCTGGATCTCCCTTGTCTAAGTGGTTATAGACTCCTTCAAAGGATAGATTTACGATGCACAGCTCCATAAATGCCCCAGGGACTGTTCCCCAGTATATCATATTTACCCACAGGCCTGCTAATATTACAGTTTATTATGGTGTCTATCACCTTACCTAGTGTGGATGTTTGCTTTAATTGCCTGTAGTTTCCAGGGTTTTCCCTAACTCTTCCACTTTTCATTCCACTGGCACCGCAATAGTTTTATGCCCAAGGTTCAACTAATAACCAGTCACAAGGTGTCAGGCAGGATCATAGAATCACAGAGTATCTCAAGTTGCAAGGGACCCATAAAGATGACCAAGTTGAACTCCCCTACTCCTTGCAAGTAGTGAGAGCAGAGAAGATATATCTGGCCTGCTTATTTCAGGTACAAAATTTGATTTTAGTTTTGGAAAATTTATAAAAAAACCTCAAAATTCTATTGAAACTAAGAAGTATCTAATGAATAAAGTTATTCTTCAGATTCAACAAATTTTATTTCATTGATCTCAGCAAGACAAAGACCGAGGCTTTGGTGTTTTGTTTTGTTTTGTTTTTTTAAATCAAAACAGCATAGGAAAGAAACATCCTCCTTTCTTGCATTGATTGATGCAAACCTACTTTTTCTATGTGCTAAGCTCATACAAGAGACCACAATCTGGAGTAGCAAGAGCACGGCAGGCTCCTCTTGCTATCACAGGGGCAGTGAGATGCAGAGAAGGTGCAGATGTTGTAGGGAGGGTAATAACTTTTTAAAACTACTATAGAAATCTTTTCCAGAAGTCATGTTGCAGACGGCCTCAGTGCTGAAGAAAATCGGTCTTTTTTGGCTTTGCTGAAGAAATAAAAATATCCTGGTGCCTGTCCTAATGGTGCATAAACTGCACAGTATGACCAGGGAAAGGTCATAATTGTTTTGCATGTGTTGCACTTCTAGAAATGTAACAGCACGTGCAGGACCGTAAAGTCTGACAGGTTTGGGAAAAGCAGGAGAAAGAAGCACCTACATGATTAACTCCATTTCTGTCCCTAGATTTGAAAGGGATGACACTGCTCTCTCCACACTGTAAAAGCAAAAATGCATTTCACTCCACTTCTACTCTGAGGTGATTTGTATGTACTATTCACTGCGCTGTTGCTATTTCCTTTTACTAAAATGCCACTGATGGATACCCAGGGAAAGAAGCAATTACAGTAACAGCTTTGCCTTCCAGCAGCATTTCAGCATCGTTTATAAATCATCAAAGCCCAGAATAAACTATGTATTTTTACACTTGATTTTCAGTCTCTCCTTATACTGCAGGAACAGAATTGTTACTACAACTCTACAAGCTGAGACCTGTGAAACCAATAGATAAACAGAAATTTTTTATGTTTTTTTTCATAACAATGGCTTTTGGATTTCTTTTCAATGAAACAGCAGCCTGCAAATTTTCAGGAAAGTTCTGATCTTCAAAAAAAAAAAGGGTGAGGGCTTATTTCCAAATGGGATTTGTGGAACAATTGAGAATTACGGAAACTATTTTCTGAGTGGATCTGCTTACGGGTACGGATGAGAAGAGAACTACAAATCCAATGCCAGCTCACTCTATTGAAAAACAGACTGAATGTATGTCTACAAGATCGTCTCCTAGTGTGTTTAAGGCATTTTGCTGCTTTCTGCTAAGACAGATAGCATACTAAACAGATCCGAGGCGTTCTTCACTGCAACTCTGGAGCATTCTTTTTAATGGAGGGTATAATCTCATTACAAGCTCTGGTAATCATCTAGATTACAATCTTAATTGCCAAAGTAGGTAAAATAGATAAAACATATTTCATCTGTCCCCTCCACCTCCTTTTTTTCTTTTTAAAGGTTCAGCAAACAAAGAGGAATTTTTTTTCTCTCTCACGAGCTTTTAAGCACCAGAAAGGTTTCTTTGTCTTTGTTATCCTCCACATAGATCCTCTGCAAGATTACATTTCAAATTTAAAATTTATGATTATAAAGGCAGATTCCTGTGACAATCTTCCATCAGGCACTGAGAGCACTCAGCATCTCACAGGAGGTGTTCAACACCTTGTAGGATTCACTTCTCATTACACTGAGTCCTGGAGCACACCTCTTGGTGGTTCAAAAGGTACAGTCTCCTGAATGGAGATCTCATTAACTTCACCATTCCCCTCAGCCTGTAGTAATCTACACCATAGGCTATCTACATTTGCAAATAGCTGTATAAACACCCTTAAATCAGCCTCACATTGCTCTGGGAAGGGACATAATGCCTTCTTGCTAAACTTAGTTCATGTATGAGTAAATGGAGGTAGCAAGATGTGAGATGATAAAGCTTTAAAGTGGAGGCACAAGGAAATCTTGGTGCCCCAGCAGTTTGCTGTTGTCATAACTCTACTGATGCCCTTGATAGGTTGTGCATTTAAACAAGTATCCCAGGTCTTTATATCACCACAGCTGAGCTTCTAGCTGTGACCAGATCTGAAGCTGTGCCGCATCAGCACTGAAATGAGGTGCTCACTAAGAAAGAGGAGCTGCTGAGAAAATAAAGGTTCACAAGTCTATCAAACAGCAGGAGGAAAGGGTCTCTCTCCAGCCAAGCACTGCAGTTCTGCACAGTTTCTCCAAGACAGTTCCTCCCAAGCGGCTCAAATCCCAAAGCAAACGACACTACTGATGATCAGCACTAAAATCTGGTTTCCGAAATAGGCTCTTGGGAGACATTTTGTATCTTGGTGATAGAGTTGCCCACTGCTGAGCTACTCCATCAGAAGAAAGGCCATCTGACAAGTTTTCTAAATCCTGCTATTAAACTGCTAAAAAATAGCACTAGCCTAGAACATGATTTGTAAGGATCTGGAAAGCACTTGGCTCTTACAGACTCATGGATGAAAACTGACCCTTTGATGCATTCCAACTGAAGAGGTGCTCAGACTGAGAGATCTTGGAATGACATTTATTCGAGAGAAAAAGAAGAGGGTCAGCCACGATGAGTTCCCAACTTCCTTAATTTCCCTTGAGAAAATGGCCTAGCTCTGTTTTCCAAGCAGAAAGTCTAGCCATGGCCAGTGTTAAGTCACAGATCTGGGCAAAGACCTTCTTTGTTGAGTCATTTTCCCCAGAAGCCCTGAGCTCCCAGAGTATCCTGGCCAGGGAAAGGGAAGTGTAGGGTAACCCGTCTCTCCATTACAAAGATGTAGGAAGCGAACAGTCTGTCCTCCTTCTCCACATTTATGATAAAACACGGGTGGCTCAGTTCCATTGCATATAGAAACTAACTTGTGAACGTTGCTTTTTCTCTGCAACCAACTCATGCTAAAATGTCCCTGCCCCTCATGTCCTACTCCAGAACCTGAACTCTTTATATTCACATTTGTGTTCCTTCTGGATTCATGGATGTATTAGCTGAAACACTGGTGTCAGCATAGCTAAGAGATCAGAGCAAACTCGATACACTTAAGTACTGCTCACCAAAAATTACATGATATATGAGATCCATTTACAGCTTTTTCACTTGTTTCTTCTTGCTGCAGCTAAACCTGGGATTTGCACATGTAAATGACAAGCTATTCTGCTGGGAAGGTGTACCTTAAGAATTATGTTTCAAAATTAAAAGGAAAAAAAAACTCAAAACAGCAAAATGCCTTTCAGCAGACAGGAACAATATCTCCCTTTGTAATTAAAATGTAAACAAAAGTGCTTCTAAAACGTATTTATTAAAGGGAACACATTGCTTTTCATTGGCTCGAACATCAGCATAAAAAAGTATTTAAAGTCTTAATAATGAATTGTATCTCACAATTAAAGCTTGTATCACAAGATCATCACAACTTTGACAATACTCCTGCACAACTTCAAAAGTACATGTTGTGACTACATTTGAAGGGGAAAGATTATATATATATGTTTTTCACAGGCAATAATTCCATTAAATTTCCAAGCTAGCAGTGGCAAGAGTTATGGAACCAGACATTTGGAAGATTCTCATTCTTCTTTGAAGCCACTACATGCATAAGTCACTCTGTGGAACATTGATTGTTCATACCCTCTCATTTAGCAACAGGACAAGAAAGTTTGTACGTTTTATAAGTCTGGACTTAAAGCAAAATTCTTTTGCCAGACTATAGCTAATCCAAATCACAGAAAATTATTTCCATTTGTGATTGTTCTTTTTCACAGTCTGCTGGTTAGCCTGTCCTTCATGCAGCATGTAAAGGTCATAAGAAGGTACAGGCTTTGCAGCGCTGCAGGCATTGCAAACACGTTGTGAGTGATAGCTCTGTCACTCTAAAGGGCTTTCATGGCTGAGGAGCCTGTGCAGATCTGCTGTACCATCTGCCACTTTTCTTCTTGCACATAACTATTTGCCATGTGACTTCTTATTCTCAACTTGACATAGCTGAGTTCCCCAAGGATTGTCTGAGAACTTTCCACATGAAGGTCAGTATCTTCTTACCTTGGAGTCCTTCAACCAAGACTGGAAAACGTGCCTTAAATTGAAATATTATCAGCCACATCTATGTAGCAAGTTGATCCTAATTGTCCAGTTCACCCTTGAACATATATTACTAGAGTTCACTTTCAGTCTAAGGCCAAACTATACCTGTAAGTGACAGTAGCACAAACAAGGGACTAAATTGTCTCACTCCAGCAAGGACTGCAGAACTCTAGCTGCAGGTTTTCAGGAGACCACACCATGTTCTGGTGCCAGGAAGCTTGTACAGAGTGTATTCTCCAATTAGAAATCACCTGGAAAAGTCACAGACCTCCTTGCTCTTTGGTCTGGAGCACTGACATTAGATTTACCTTCATACTGTGCTCAGAGTGTCTTGGATTGCAGTTCTGCACTCAAGCTGAATGGAAGCTGAGCACAAAGCACTGCCTCAATAGCCTGCTCTTGGACCTGTGGATTTAAAGAATATGCAAAGCTGGAACAGCTTTACATATACATACAGGTGACTCACTGAACTTCACAAGCTTTACAAAAAGACTGGAGCAAGAATAGATGCTTATAATGGAGATGTGCCACCTATACATTTAAAAATGCATTTCTGCCCTTTTAAATAATTACAAGTCATCAGTCACTTAACTTATCTACACTATGACTAGGAAGGGATTAAGAGCAAGCTGGAATATCTTTGTTGTGTATAACATAAAAACCTGCACATCCACCCAAGTGCATTTACATATATACGTGTGTGCACCCATGAGTGAAGGGGGCCATATCAATTCAGCAAGAGATCTACTTCATTTCTCATTCTGACATGATCCTCCTGAATTCAGAGGCAATGCAAACAGGACTTAGTGGGCAGCAGTTTCTAATAAAATGCTTGGATTAGTTTGTCAGTCAGAAGCTGCAAATCTCAGTCAGCACTAAAGATCAGTTCCTGCCAAAGGGGTTTTTTTCATACAGTAAATTCCAAAGAGATACAGCAGTCCTAAATAGATCTATTGCTTTCTAAGAATATAGTGCAGTGTGCCTGCTAGGCAACTTGCCTAGAAATTCTTTTCCAATGAAGTACTGGAAGAGACAATTTCATTTGCTCTGCTTCCAGTTCCTTGAGTGGCCATAGCTTCAGTGCACTGCTTCAGTTTCCCATATGAAGGCATCATGTATCTAGAAATCACTGTCTTAGTCTGAAGGAGGTAGAGTCTAAGGGCTGAACTCTGCCATCCATGATCCACCATAAACCAGTGAAAGTTGTCTTGTTAAAGACAAAATCATGTCATTATTTGTGATATAATTCAAACCCTACAGATCTCAGCGGGAAACACTTACTAACAGTTATACACATTTCAGTGGCCTGGTCTGCAATGTGGAGAGGAGAGGCTACAGACCTTTCTGCAGAGTAAGTCAGGAAGGAGAGCACATGCATATAGATACGTTTGAGCTAACTCCCTAACATCTTTTCCCAAACCACAAGGGCCAAAAGCAGAAACAAAACTTTCCTAGCATGGCACTACACACAATAGCAAAACTCAGTGTTGCATGTGAAAGACTCTCTTCAAGAGCTCTTGTGGATTGGCTTGGGACCTTGCATCCCCAGTCTCAGATCTTGACCCCAGTTTTACAGAACCCCTGAGACAAATAGTTCTGTACAACATGAAAAACGGATTTTCCTCAACATGCATGTTGGGCAGCTAAATCCTATCATGCCTGGTCATGTCTCCATAGCTGCATCAAGCCCCAGGGACTCACATTACTCATCAGCTTCCTTCTTTACAGCAGCAGGCTACAAGAAGAGCCTGGTGATACCTGAAACCAGCCAAATTCAAGGCCTAAGCTCGGAGACAACCATTATGACAATCATAGATTTTCAAAGCAAGGCAGCCAACAGAAGTACCACACACAGGATACTGCTAGGGAGGAGAAATCAGAGTCTCTGGAAAAGCACTGATTTCTCATAGATAATGTTGTCTGACGCATGTACAGTGCTTAGAGGAAAATAAATTATAAGAAAGTGCTACTGTCAGTACCTGAGTCCTAGCCTGCTGCCAAGACACCTACTTACCAGGATTGCAGAGTCACTTTAAGAGACTGAGAAAGAAAAAATAAAACTTGTGAGTCCAACTTAGGTTTCAGCAGCTTTCACACAACCCCTCTCACAAAGTTTTCTATTTCTCCTTTCCACTTCCCGCTAGCAGGATACACCCAGAACAATAGTTCCTAGTTTGTTGAGTGGAAAATCTCAAGGAAGATGAAAGCATAGATTGCAAAACCAATTCCAACAACCCTGAGAAAAGCTCCCTGGAATGCCTGCTTAGGAATTCCCCTTCCACTCCTGGGTGGCATGGTGCCAGGTAGTGCTGGAAGCTCATCAGCCAGAAGAAGGGGCTTCAGATCCCACTCAAACGGATTTTGTTGCCCACAGGCAGACAGGTAAAAAGCAGAGCTGCATTCCCAGTCTCTTAATTTATTCCAGGGAATTGCCCGGGTACTTTTGTTCTTTATCCTGAGCTACAGCCAGGACAGCTCAGACTCTTTGCCATGACCTTTTTCCTCCAAATAGTTTGTGTAGTGGTGACAACTAATGGGAGGGAAGAATTGTAATTCCACTGTGGTAGCTCATAAGAATAAAGACATACCAGCTGACAAGTGACAATAATTCATACAGAACATCCCAGCTGGATACTATCCAGCTTACACTTTTGTGATTCCATCTTCATATTGTGCATTATCCTGACTTGGTGGAATGTCCAGCCAAATCACACTAATGAGATCTTGGGGGATCGTGCAATGTTGTTTTAAGTTCAACGCTCAGTGCCAGAAAGTAACGCCCCATAATACGTTAAACATACCACAAGCAATGTAAAAATACTGCTCTCACTTCAGGAGGGCTGAGCCCCACAGACTTCTGAGGATCAAAGTCATCAATTGCAAGAATCAGTCTACAATAGCAAGTGAAGATCCTTACTTATTCCCCACTGCTGGCATCAGTGCTGCTAAGCTGGCAGGAGGCTCATGGCACTGGTACATCTTCAGGGGAGCAGATTTGGAGTGAAGACTGATTAAAATGTCAGGCTAAGTATTTTAGTGTTGCAAATCATAAGCTACCCTTTCATGAGATATTGATCTTTTAACACACAGCCTATAGCCATGCCAGCTCCGAGGGGTATATCTTGCCTGGTGGAAAACATCAGGACAAAACATCAGCTTACTCCTCATTACTCTCTCCTTTTGTTAGTATTTTGGTTTGGTTTGGTTTGGTTTTTTTAATGCACAGAAAATTCCTCATAAAATTTGCAGAAGTTCAAAATGCATGAGCCAGGCAGGATCAGATGGCTGGCTGTTGGCTTCATAAGGAGGTGGTAAGAGTGCAATGCTACAAAGATGAGAATGGGCTTGTGGTCAAAGTGTTGGCCTGAGAATACAGACATCTGGATTCAACTCCTCCATAGTGACTTCAGGCAAGTCCAGTGGGAGAAGCTGACCCATAAAAATGCACACCCACACTTGCTCAGCCCATGCCCTGGCCTCTTGTCACGCTTCTCAGCTGGGCTTGTTCAGTCAGCTGATGTGCGGTTGCCCATTCAGCCACTCAGCCTTTGGAACTGAAGCTGCCACATGTCTGTGCATGAAGCAAAACTTTCTTGCACCTGTTTACACTCAGATGGTTAGTCATAACCATCCATGCCTCCACACAGTCCAGTTGCCCTTCCTTTCTCTGCCTTGCAGTAAGATGGACAGCAGGGGACATGGCCAGTTTTTCAGCGCTTACCTGTCCCTTTAGGGGCCTAGTAATAGAGCACATAGTATCCTTAATACGAAGTTATATTTACTTGTGAGAGTCTGTTGTCAGCAGCCCATCTGGTTACCTTTCCAAAACCAGGGTGGGATTTTTTTTTCATTAGTTCCAGCATCTGAGTCTAGCCTGGAATCTCTGTAGTCATTTTAACTCCGTAACCTTTCACAGCAGCCTGTTCCATTGCCTAATTGAGTAGCTGAAACACATCTCCCACATATGTAGCAGGAATTTTCCTTTCTGCAGCTTAAATCAGTTTTTATGCTACTTTCCTCTCTGACTAATGAGAATAACTGGCCCCTGTTCCCTTTATCACATAATTTCATGTATTTGTAGACAGCTATTATGCCTTCCTTTATTCTTCTTTGCAGACTGAACATGCCTGTCTCAGCTTTTTCTCATAAGTCTGATTTTTTAAATCTTTTCTAATTTTTCTTATTGCCCTTTGAGCTTTCTTCAATTTGTCAGTGTCTTTTCTTAAAGAGCAGTGTCCAAAACTGAATTCACTGTGCCAGCTGAGGCTTTCACCAGTGCCAAGTGGAGCAGAAAAGCGACATTGCTTGTTTTACTCCTTTTTTATGCAGTCCAGAATATTTCATTGTAAAGCATCAATGGTCTAGATATGAGAATATATGGATGGGGGACAGCTAGGAGAAAAAGAAATGTCTATGAGACTTCAAAAAGTGTAAACACTAAAAAAGAGGACTGTTTAGGTGTGCTTGAGAGGGAGGAGGAGGCTAAGAATAATGGGATGAAATGAAATGGCAGGCTAGACATCAGAAAAAATATCATAACAGTTCAAACTGTAAAACTCTCTCTGGGGAAGTGGTGCAGACTCCATAAGTTGAGTCATTAAGAACTAGACTAGACAAAGCAATGCCAACTGCATAGCAAGATGACTTAATATATTATTGGGGCAGGGGCTAGATGGGCTGATAAACTTGGCATTTCTAAATTTTTTGTTATACAGCACTCTCAAATAATAGAACTAACCTTTTCTCATGCATATTCACTTTTTGTCTTCACCAACACCTTCATGTGTTCTCCATTCAACAGATAAGTGTCAGTAGAGCTAATTTAGAAAGGCTTTGAGAATTTCTGGAAAAGTTCGACAGAATTCAACATTTTTCCTGCCCAATATATTTGCCAGGTTCAAGTCACAGACAACTAAACACTAACAGACCTCACCCAATACAAATGGAGAAAGCCAACACATTCAGCAGAGAATATTATCCCTGTCTAAAGTGACAATACTCTACCAGCACCACTAGCACCACGACCAGCCAATGCAAGGGGTCACACTGGTGAAGCAACACCAATGGCTGGCATCCAGTGGCAGTAATCAGGACAAATCCCCAGTCTAGACAAATCTTTAGTTGTCATGAGCAAAACTCTCTAATCTCTGGTTCAAGCTTTCCTTTCAGTAACGCAATTTTATTATTGGTGGAACTCCATAACCTTCAGCAGAGTTGCTCCTGACTCACATTCCCACAGACACGAGCAGGATCAGTGCAGAATTTCCCTTGGCTGAGAAGGGCAAATCTAAGTGATATTTTCTGGTGAAATTTTCTGGTGATCAGAGAACAATATAAATTCAAACAAATTCTAAATATGATCTTTGCTGGTTTGTCTTCAGCAATCACAAGTATAAGATCCAGTGACTTGGGGAAGACCAGAGTCAGAAGGCTGTGTGTCCACCACTATGGGATACTGAGGATGTCTTTCTCTTGGTGTCAGAGATGTTGTTGGCTAACCTAGACTGAGTCTCAGGCTCAGATGTTTTACCAAACTCAGAATAATAGCTAGAATAAATGTAAATTTCAGGTGAAGAAATGCAAGTTGAAAGGGAGAAAGATATTGCTCCACTGTGTACTGCATCTTAGAAAACAGCAGCTACATGCAGCTGATCTTCATAGCCAAACATCTGAATCATTCCAAGTCTAGAATCTACATTCACTTTTTTTAAAAAAAAGTAGAACTTTATCCTAATTTTGAATATTGTTGTATCCAAGTAGCTAATGCCATCGGAACTTTCAGACCAGGTCTTCTACGACTGTGAAAGTCAGAACTTTTATAAAATAATGGTCACTGCTCCAGAGAGTCTACAGTCTAGGACTGGCAGACTAGTAAAAGAAAAACAGAGAACTATGTGAGACATTAAGATGAGCAGCGTTATTGCAACATGGAGAATGTTTTTCCACCATCAAGTGTTATATAGCTGCCAGAGCAATGGGGAGTCTCAGGGGCATGAACAAAACATGACCTTGAAGAGCTCTGAAATGCCAGCCTGAGGTTAAACGGCAAATTATTGCTTAAAGAAGAGAGGTCTGGTGTGCTTAGCTGTGTTGGTTGGTAAGTGCTGGTACCACCGGCTTACAATGCCAAGAAGTGGCTATTACATTACTGAGATTATAGTAATTTAGTTGGTGCTGTTGCACAAGAGGCTAAGATGCCTAAATTCAGCAAAACTCTTTTGTCTGGCAGGAAATTGTCTTCTTGTAATAGCTGACCAGCTCAGTAGCAGGAGTCCTGAATGCATTTGCTGCGTCTAGTGCCAACACATGTCACTGCCAGAGCTCTCTAGGAAGGAAATGACTGTCTTTCCCCTTTTCTCTGTCATACTACTTGGCATCATTACCGGCAGGGTGCAGAGACCTGTCAGTGAGAGGAAAGCCAGGGAAGAGAGAAATGTAGGTTATTGCAAGGACCAAACTAACATTTTGCTACCATCTGCTGAGCCACCACAGCACCAAAACACCTGAGTCAGATGGAGGACCCCTTGGCTCATGGATAGATGTTCTGAAACTTCTCCTACACAAGTGACTTCACTAGCATTGGCATGGACTTAGATCATTCAGAGTCTTCCAGCATTGTAAATGGCCAGCCAAAATACAAGTTGATCTAAAAAGAAGTTTTAAGGGTTGTTTTATTTTTCTGTGTTTGTGTCCTATACAATGTGTCATTCTGCCTGTCTCTGAAAGTCAAATCTAGCTTAAACTTTCTGGGATGTCTTAAACAGTCAGGATAAAAGTGCAGTATTTTATGCCTTAGTTTAAGTACTCATAACAAGGCTTTTCAAAGTGTGAAGCATCTCATTTGTCACTACTCTGTGTACTCTGCAAGAAAATGTTTTCCTTTTCACTATGACTTCCACCTAGGGAGTGAAGCTTTCCTCAGAATCTTGAACAGCCCAAGTGTAGCAATAAAGTAGTAACACATGCATTGTTTATTCAGAGGCTTGCACAGGTTCAGAGAAATACAATAAAAGAGGGTTTTTTCAATTTTTGGCCTTTTCTACTCACCTTTTGCAGTTTACCATAGAGTCCAAAAGTGTTATGAACTTGTACAGCTCCTAACTTTTGAACTAAACACAAACAATTGAGCATTGTATCCACCTGCAGAAGTTTGAACTTTGATGACCCAGATGTCCTTTATTTTTAGTTTAAAAGACTCTGCTCTCACTCTGAGCTAGGCAATAGTCTTGGAGATGCTCTGGTAAGTCCTACATCTCATAATGATCTATTACACCAACAGAAACGTAAAGCACAGAATACGTGTAGCAAAATGTGTGAGACCCTTTGCTTCTTTTAACACTATGAATTTTTCATATCTATGCACTAAAGCAGGTAATTTTGTAACCTGCGCTGTAGGTACTAATGGTCTAAAAAAAGATAAGGTCTTGAATCACAGTCTTTTGCATTACTCAAGGAGAGGACAAGTAGATATTTCCTGGCACCAAACCTCAAAACACAAAGAAAATACATAGCATTTCAGGCTTCAGGCATTCAATATTCAAAGTGTGAAGCAAATTATCATTTGCTGGTTTTTTTGCTTCTAGCAAATGCTTCATCTGTGCATTCTCTGCCAACATGCTGCCATCACCATCCTTCAGGTTCCTCTGTTTAGATGGCCCTTGGCTCAAGGAGGAGTTTTGCTTTCATCAAGGCACTGCAAAATCCTTGTCTTTTCTTGACGTGGAAGTCATAAATTTTGTCAGCTTGAGGGATCTGCATCAATCCTTTATTCCATTTGAAACCATAACAGGCAAAACTGTTTAACACACACTGACAAGTTCTTATTATGTCTGCCTAAAAGATTTCAATTGAAATTCAATAACAAAAGTCTTTGTGCATTTGAATTCTCTTGCGATTAATACTAGCTGATCGAGTGAAAACAAATGGGATACATCAAGCATACCACTAGACATAGAAAGCAGCGGCACACATTAGTGTTTAGTTTGGGCTTCTGTTTTATTAAAAAAAAAAACAAAAACCAGTTTTGCTGCAATTAAGTCAAACAATGCACTTTGCAGTATAACTAGGTGCTGTGAAGTTTATCAGAGCTTCTGCCCTGAACCTTCTCAGGAATTTTATAAGATTTCAAAGTGATTCAGTTCAGATTTTGTTCAAACTTATTACCTGAGGACCAAAAGTCTTCCCTGAGGTGGTGGGAGCAGCAGTGGTTCTGCCTGTTGCTGCCTGCCCTCTCAAACTCTTAGCCCCTAATGGGGCTTTGGGCTGCTCCTGCACCTCTGCTCACTGCCTCCACCTGTCCTGGGGAATGGTAGGCTGGTAGATGGTGCACAGGAATTTCTGACACCTAATTGTTCTTGCACACCTGGGTGGCTTTTTACTGGCTTAGAGGGACTTCATGTCTTTGCCTGTTGAGGTCAGGGTCTTCTGCATCTACTTTCAAGTCTTGCACCTACAACTATGGCTGGAAACTTGATTCTCAGCAGGTCACATGTTTAGGAAATGACTATTCCTACAATGTCTGACCATAGCCATTTAAAGTTTCCAAAGATCATATACAGTATGCACTCCTGGGCCCTTAGTTTACTTGCCAAGAAAGGAAAATCCAGAGGAAAGTAATCGTGGTTGGTGTACAGAAAACATGTTCCTAACACTGTATCTTTAACACCCTGAAGCCAAAAATATTAGTCTCAGCTTAAAAGAACACTGGGATCTGTTGTCCTTAAAATGAGTGACCTGTGGTGTAAAGCTTGCAAAGTATATACCCCCTAATCAACAGAGAGCTCTCCGGAAGGCCAGGAGGAAATCAGTCATGAACCAAGGGATGCAAGTAAACAGCTCATTATCATCTAACACTTGCTTATTCAATGGCCTAACATCCTATGCCACTGAAAAAGCATCAGAAATGAAGGCAATTCTACTCTTTCTTAAGATATTGAAAAGGAAAATCATACTAATAGGATGACTATCCTTATGCCCCTCTAGCATAAGCCAGTAAATTTCCTGGTGTAAATCCTTATTCAGAAAGACCTAAGGACTTCTCAACAGATTCCTTAGGGCTGTGGCCGGAAAAAAGGGTTCTGCTCTGCCAGACAAGAGGATTTAATGTGTGGAAAGATAGGCTGGTTGGCTGTAAACCCTGGCTTGCCCCCATTCTCAGTGTCACCCTCCTCAACTCCTTCTGACAGGCAGGGTTGACTTGGCCTTTCTTAGTCACCCTTCCCTTCATCTCCTTTTCTTTTTGGCACCTCATCTGACACTCCTGATTTCCCATGTACATTCATACAGCTGTGACTTGTCTTCCCTTCTCCGTCCCTGCTCCATCAGGCAAATTCATTAGCAATTAAGCAGTGGATCCTGGAATGTAAACCACCAGCCTTAAACACAAGTCTGACAGTATTCAAAAGGCAAGTTTGAGCTTCTTCAATCTGAAACAACTTCTCCATTACTGAGGCCCTGTAAGTGCTGCCAGGTCCCTGTCCCCACCAGCAAGGCTCAATGCAGGATAACCCGCAGACCTGTGAAGGTTGGTGGGTCACCATCCCAACTAGGAGGGCTCCAACTGTTCCTAAGGGAGTTGCAATCACCCTTCAGTTTGAAGACAGCTTTGAGCATAAAGCACTAACAACGGCTTTAACTAAAGCACAGACGGACACACCCAGTGCCATGCAGTGGGGGTGCCACAGTAGCATCTCCCGCCATGCTGCTGGGGTGGGAGGTACTTAGTGGGATGCTGGAATGGTGAAAAAGAGCTAAGAAACTGCCTTCTCCTGGACTGATGGGGTTGCTCTATTTCTTCATGCCCCAGGGAAGTTGAGGGGAGGGGGCCAGAAAGCTGTCTCGCTCAGGCACAGGGTCAGGCAGAAAAGGGACAGCAGGTACAACTTCTCTGGGTCTCTACCTCAAGTGGCAGAGAGGGTCCCTCATCCACTCTGTAAAAAGTCTGTGCTCCCCATCCACACCCTGACATCCTGCAGCCAATCCACAGAGTCCTGTCACTCAGCATGACACCTTGGAGCCTCTGCCCTGTGCTGCACTGACTTCCCAACAGAAAAACTCGCCTTGCTGCCCACCAGCTACAGCCTCAACAACTCAATCCACATGGGCCATGCCCAGTGTCTGAACAGACATATGGGCTTCTCCCACAGAAGATCTTCGGTGACCTTCCTCAGACATCAGCAGTGACCCTGCAGTTCTTCCTTGAAAGAGGTAGCTGCAGAACTGCTGAAGTTTCTGTGTCACCACAGGAATGGGCTGCAGGGATAAATGTCCTTGTATTGTCCCAGTGTGCAGCTCTGCACAGCCAGCCCTTCCTCCAAAACACTGAGGTTTCTACTAGATAAGAGTCTGCAAATCAGTCTCTTCTGCTGACCTGGCTCTCTTAACTGCAGCAAAGATGGGAGATCACCTTCTTATCTCAAATTCACTTGAAGACCTTCTTCTAGCATATTGGCCAGTGGAAGGGCAAAAGCTGGGGCACAAAAGACAAAGGGGAAAGGAAAATTCATTATTGAGCCAGATGGACAAAAGCCACAGTGCTCTGCCAATCTCGCTATAGTCTCTGGATGCTGCATCACCACTTCACCTTCAGGTTGTTCATGCCTCCTTTCAGCTTGTGCCACACTCATTTGTGAGGTCACCCAGCTATAGCTTGTGCAGCGCACTCCCTCATAAAACAGGCAACAAACATCCCAAGGCAGCCCCCTCTGCTGCACGCTGAGCTGGGGCTCTTCCAAGTGGGTCTATGGACTGCTCCCTTTTTAGCTTCACCTTACGATAGGGAAAGGAATCCAGTTGAAACTCCGCTTGGGGTCTCTGCATTCTCCATTTGTCAAGTCTTTTTCATTTTCAGGTCTTTGAAGAGCTCCAGAGGCAATTATACAGGTCTCTCACTGTTTCCAATCTGTCTTTTGCATCAGAAAAATTTGCCTTTAAAACAGGCTTAGTTACTGCCAGCTTTCCTGGATTCCTTTATCCCTGAGATTATTTTCCTCAGAGACCTTACTTACCAGTTCCCCAAGTTTACTGAAGTCTACTTTTTTGGAGTCATTATCCATATTCAGCTGGTCTAGCTTTTTCCCTTGGACTAATGAACTTTGCTGGCTTTCATCCAATTTACCACCCGACCTTTAGATTGTCAGGCTGTTCTTCTCTGCTAGTCAGAAGTAGGTTTAAAGTAGCTGCTCCCCTGCCCATTTCTTCCCACTTTCTAAAACAGCATCATCTTCACCACATCCAGGAATATAACAGCTCATCCGTATCTAGCTGTGTTTCTCTTGGTAGAGGTATCAAAATAATTATCACATCTTTCTACTAAAAGAGCTATCCTACTGATGTATCTTCATGTTGCTCCGAAGAAAAAAAATAGCCACTACTTGTCCCAATGAGTTGATCAATATTAGATTCAAAACCCATTATAATTGTTGTTGGTTTTCTTGCTTTGCCAGAAATGTTCAATGAGTCTCTTCGCAAACACCAGTGCTTGGTACCCAGTGCCTCCCTTCTCCTCCCTTGTGTCTCCAGGACAAATGGCGTCCTTTCATACCTTCCATACATTCCCGTGGTTTGCCCCACAAAACTGCCCTTAAGGCTTACAGTTCTGCTGCCATGTATTATTGCTTTAATTACTTTCTTTTAGGAATCAAATGGATAAAATTTAATAGGCTTAAATGATCCAAAAAATTTTGGTAAGACAGAGAATCACAGAATATCCTGAATTGGAAGGGACCCACAAGGATCATTGAGTCCACCTCTTGAAGGGATGTAGGAAGGGCTTGCTCTCGAAAAAGTTGCATGTGGGGGTAAATGGAAGACACACATAGTCAAAAACAAAACAAAAAAATACATAGCAAACAAAAACCACACACAAGAAAACTCAACACCCTTAGTTTTGGCACCCAGGTTGCTGAAAAGCTGGAAATCCTGCATTGCAACAGATAGACAAAGCCACTACATAATTTCTTGGACAGACACCACATACAGGTTTTCCTGGATTAAGCGCCAACTGATTTAACAGCAGCATGACTGTGGAATCCCCTTGTATATTAGAGAGAAGGAATAGGCTAAAGGGCTGCAGCTTCTCATTGACCATATGAGGAAAACCTCATTTTTTCATAACACATTTTTTCCCATGAAAGGGAAGAATGAAAGCTAACAGGCGCTTTCTTCATGAAAACTCTATTTCCTTAGTGTTTCTTTTCAGAAGTCAAGCGTGCAATTCCTTCTGGCCAGACAGACCTTTCACGTGCAGTATAAATCTACTGCATCTCTTGGAAGAGGGTTTGGAAGCCTTCCTAGCAGGGAAAATATCTACAGCAGTTCCCACTGGATTAAACTCGCTTCTGTTCTCCACTTCAGTAGATTAAGGTGTGTGATCCGCACAGTCTGTAGCTTCTATAGGTTTTCTAGATGCCATTGGTTTCATGGACCTTTATAGATGCTCACTTTTCCTGTGAGCATTTTTGCCCCTGTGTCTTTAGACATTTTTAATCTTCCTCTCCTGTGCTCCACCCCAGAAATGGCTGCATTGAGCAAGTTGCTGATTGTAGTTATGTGTGAAGTACTTGATCTCTTAGGATAAAAGGTGCAATTTGAATGCAAAACACTGAAAGCTTCCCACTTCTAATGGTTTTGCTTTCCCACGCTGGAAAATATCTAGGATATTCATTTCCATTTTTATTTTGTTTCCACTTTTGTGGTGCTTACCAAACTGAGGAATGCATGTCATCTGGGTGAGGGGAAGAGCTACCTGAGCCTCAATCCAGACTCCAATGTGCCAGATAACTCCTGGTCTGAGTAGTAGTGCCAACCAAATTTCAAATTCTGAATAAATCTGCCCTTAGTGGGCATCACAATTGCCATCCAAACTTTGTAGTGTGTAGGGCTAGAAGGAATATCTGCAAGTTAACTAGTCCAATCCCTTACCCTAAGGAAGAATTTAACCCTCTCTCTGACTGTTCCATCTGTTCTTGCCCATCAGTAGTCTTTCACTGGGGTCTTAGATCACTAGCAGGTGATAACCAAAACAGCCAAGTCCATGCTCACAGCACTCTGCCTTTTGCAAACACCACAGGAGTTTGTTACATTTTGTGCCCTGGAATGACTTAACAAATACCCAGACAAAGCACTAAGAGTGCAGCAAGAACCACACCATCTTGGGACTTGTGTTGTGGTTTAGGAATGGTATTCTCCAATTTAATGTTCCCATTTAAACCACTCCGAAGCACGTGCCACTCGCTCACCCTCCCCTCCCCTGTGGGGGGCTGGAGGGGAGAACTGGAGACCCAAAAGGTAAAGATCACAAGTAGCAGTAAGAACAACTTACTGGACACAGCAATGAGATAAGAAAACAAACTGTAACAGCAACAATATTAATAAAAGAGCATACCAGAAACAAAGGATTCACATGAGAGTTCTCACCCCTGACAATAACCAACCGCTGCCACACTGCTCAAGGGGAAGGAAGCCCTTCCTCTGTACCCAGAAAATAAAGTGAAGTGGTATAGAACAACCAACCTCCAGGTCCTAGCCTTGCCCCCTCCTGGCTACTGCAAAAATTAACCCTGTCCTGGTTGGAGCCAGGACAGGCTGGCCCTGCAGCCCTCAAGGAGAGACACAAGGCAGCAGACACCACTGTCATTTGGGAAGGAGTGACTGCTTTGCAGATGCCCAGCAACTGAAACAGCCTGCGTGAAACAGGTCTGCTACCATGGAGGGATTGATGTGATCTCACTACGCAGCCCCAGATCCTGTTGATCTGCCAGCAGAGGCACACACATCATCTTCTCACCAAGCACCGCTGTGCCCAGCACCCACTGCCACAGTGCCCACGAAAGGCTTGCCTGGCTCCCTCACTCAGCAGCATTCTCAGCAGCTGGGCTTTGGATTCTGTCTCGGATTGCTTGGCACGTAATGATCTTTAATCACAACCAGCCAAAGCCTCTCTCAGATTATTTCATTTGCCTGCCTGTAGCTCCACAGTAAAATACATATGTTATCATCATCGTTTTCTCATTTTGTTCCATTGCAAGAGTCTCAGATGGGGCCGGGTGTTCTGGGCTTTGATGTGTGGTTTTTTAAACTGCATGAGAACTATATTTAGTTTCAGTTCACTTGCAGTGTCAGGCTTCCCTGTCGTGGCCCTCTGCCTTTACCTTGGCAGTGTTACAAGATCCAATTATGGCTTAAAAATCTGGCTGTGGAGAAGCAAAACTGCTGGCTTTTTCTTCATTACTAAACAAGGACCTTCTGTTGTCCACAACACGTGTCTGACGTGAAACCATTTAGGGGGCCCTTGAAGAGGCAGTTCTGCTGCTGTCCTGCCTTCATGATCTGTTGAAGTCCTCAAAGTCCTAAAGATTTTCCTGCTATAAAAGCCCATGAAGCCTTTGGTGTAAAAGCAGAGCTGAGCTCCCGCTTGCTGATCTCTTCTTTCACTTCCAGTCTGACCTGTCAGACAGAAATCCTACTTTACTAAAAAAAAAAAAAACCATCATAAAAAAAAAAAAAAAAAGAGGGGGGGGGGGGAGGATGGAAGTGGGAGCGCTCATTTGAAGCCAAATAACCTGTTACAGACTCATCCACTTACCCTATGGGCTGAATTGTAGTACTCTGCCTTAGAGCCGACACAATGAAACAACATTTCTCAGGGAATACAAAAGGAATTTTTTTCCCCTTGGTTTTCCAGTACCATTTACAGTAGCTTTTATGTTACACTGGTTAAGATTCAACTTCTGGCTAACACATATTAGATTCATCCTCAAAGCAAAACATTTTCTTCTCTGACACTGGACACGAAGAACATGTTTGTTTTAAAGTGACTGTCTTGTTAATATGTTTAATTGAATTATACACCCTATAAAGAAATATTGTCCCATTATTAATATATACTAAACTAATATCCAAGAAAAACTTCTGGAGGAAATAACACAGTGAAAAGCCAGCTCTGCCTGCAGTTTGCATCTTTTTTTTTTTTTCAGCAATGCTTTATGTTTCCTTGAACATAAAGGAGATATTGTCAGCCTACAGTTTTAAGAGTTGTACTTTCCAAATCAAAAGAAAATAAGGGAATTTGTGCTGGTTTCTCCTTGAAAATAGGTTTAGAGTATTTTAATCTGTGACTATGTTTCTCTGCTTGAAATCCACTACCAATGGTTTACAATAAAAACTTTTTTCATTCACTGGACACATAATTGTCATGGAAGAAACTCCCAAGTGATCTCTAACAAAATTATAAAGACACCAATCAAGAGCCCTGTTTAAGACCAAGAGCAAGTCAAGCTCCTGATGTCGTCTTCCTCAAGGTAGTGGTTCCCAAGGCACCACAAGTAGGTGGAGCAGCACTCCCTGGTCACTTCACCATCACAGCATATGGGACACTAGGAATATAAGGATACTTCCCCAACTCACATAGGCCTGGCTTATACACAGAAATTGTCAGCCCTTAATGCTCAAATTGGTTGATGAGCACTTTATGCTGATTTAGCTTAATTTGGGAACAAACTCAATTAAGCTGAATCAATGTTATATACTAAAGGGCTTGCACTGATTTAACCAAATTAATTTAGAAACCTATTTAGTTAAATTGTAACAATTTGTGTAGTAGACAAACCCCCATTTAGCATATACTCTCTCATTGAGTTCATTTGAAAGAATAAACCCCCTTGCAGATTACGCCTCCTTCTACCCTTGCCTAAGGCAAGGTAGATGTGTGTACATGTGTGGGCAGATAGGTGCACACATACACCTCTCATTTCTTACAGACCCCTCCTTCAGTCGAATTTTCCCATTTTGCCTAATATCCAGCAAAGGTGACTCAGCCCAAGTCCTTGATATTTTAAAGAAATGTAAGTGGTTAAATTTATGTTTATGCTCATGAACACTGAGTAGTTTTATTTTGGTTCACACTTCACAAGTAAAGGCATCAGCAGCCTGGAGAAGGGGAGACTGAGGGATGACCTCAGAACAGTCCACAGCTTTCTCATGAGGGGAAGCAAGGAGCAGGCACCAACCTCTTCTCTCTGGTGACACACCAGAGGGAATGGCGTGAACCTGTTTCAGGGGAGTTTAGGCTGGATTTTAGTAAAAACATTTGGACAACACTCCCAGTCACATGGTGTGATTCTTGGGGCTCTCCTGTACAGGGCCAGGAGTTGGACTCAATAACCTTTGTGGGTCCCTTCCAACTCAGGTTATTCTATGATTCTTTGCTTCTGTGATCTGCAGAAGATCTGTTTTCCTTTCTTTTTACATCTCTTTTCCTCCAGCACAGCTGAAGAGATGTGCACACTGTAATAGGCCCGTGGAGGCTGTAATCCCCCAGCTGCTCTGCTCTGTGATGGAGGATGGCCCAGCAAGCACAGGACAGTATAGGGACCTCAGCACTCTCAACTCCTCAGGACAGGACAAGGACAGTCCTTGCCGTGCTGGCTGGTGCTGCCTCTTGTTCATTTGAGGGGGGGTCAGGATCTACTCATCACCTCCTTCCAGCCTCTGGTCACAGGTGAGACAAGGAACAACAGAGTGCTACCCCCCATCAGATGGGGCTGGTGGGAAAAAGGAGGAGCAGATCTCCCTCTGTCAGCCCTAGCAGCATTTCCAGGGCAGATCTGAGGGTGGACAAGCAAGAGAATTTCCATTGTTACAAAATCACATGAAGCCCAAATCTCTTTCCGCGTTGGCCATTCATGCAAAAGCAGCACATCTCAAGTCCCCTTCAGATGGATGAATTTGTTCCTCCTTACCATGCCTATGCCAAATACACAGGGCATTGCAGAGCCCAGCTACCTGTGCTATGAACCCCCAGCAGCTTCCTAAGGCAGAAAATTTTTCTGGTGGCATAGTGGTCAATGTATTGTCCCTTCATCCTCCTCCAAAGATCTCTCCCTAAAATATCATAAAAGAAGTTCTAACCAAATAGGTTTAAATATAAATCCCAGCCTTTCTTTTTGTTTCCTGTTTTATAGCACTAGAATACTGAAATATAACACTGGAAACATGGTCCTCGCTCTCTTTTTATTCTGCTGAAGCAGAACCCTGGGCGAGCATCCCTCCATCGCCTGTGCTGCCTCCCGTGTCGCGCACTTTGATGTGGCTGCGTGCTGATAAAATTGCAGTTAGCAGGAGCAATATCCCTGTCCCTTTCTCTGTGATTTTGGCTTCCCAAGAATTAAAGTGGTTTCTCGGAAGGAACCTCAGTACATAGCACAACACCAAAGCTCAGCAAGGACAGAAACATCCTTTGTTGTGCAAAGTTATGACAGGAAATAACACTGCGTTGGACTGATAAGCCTTCAGCATTCACCTGCTGCATATCAAATGTTTGGGAAGGGTGTGTAGCAGGACATTCGAAGTCAGCTATTCACCACCAAAGCTTTATAGCAGCTTTGTAGATGGCAGGCTTCTGGGTGCAAATAAACTTATATCTCTCCCACAAAGAAAGTTTGAAAAGTGTATTGATAATGCCTTGGTAAAAAGACTGCCTGACTGCATTAGTATTAAAACTGTTACCATTCCTGCCAAAAACAAGCCTACAATGAAACAAACACCACTTTTTTTTTAATACTACAGCAGTTCTGTGTTGAAATATTTTTTCAGATTGCCAGACACCACGCTTGTGATCAGATTCTGTTGGATCACAGAGGTTTCTAAGCTGCCTGTCAGTATTTACATAGTGTGAGCGTCTGTTGTATTTCATATGGGATTAAGTATAATCAAAATTCATGTTACCCTTTGCAAGCTAGCATCAGAGGAAAGCATGCATATTTCAGCTAATTAATTAACAGGATGGATGTGTTAACGTGAGCCTCTTGAGACTCAGGTTAATAAGCCACTAAGGGTCGTATTTGCAAGCGGCAAAGCTTCTGTGGCTATATAGTGAGCCATAAATTATGGGCGAGGCCATTTTCTTTTCCAGTCCTGACTATCTAGATACAGGGGGTTGTTATGGCTTTGCTTTCACAGGAGGGTGGGGTTTCAATTTTTTTTTCGTGTTTCTCTCCTATTTCTTTCTGTGTAACTCATTAAAACCCCCTGAATGGCACTGATCACAGTGTGAGGAAACACAGAAGTCTCTTTTTCACCCACTCAGAGGAGGCATGGAAGTTGTCTAGCCTTTGTTACCTAATGCTTCCCTGGTGTTGTTAAGTTGGGGATTGATATTAATTTGCAAGCATCACACCAAGCCATGCCCACGTCACTGTGAAGTAATAGCAAAATGATATGCTGTGGAGAAACATTTGCTTTGCAGAGGCCTGTTGCCAGCTGAAGACTGACCCTATTGGAGGTCACCTTCCCATCCTTGCTGTCAGTGAGTCAGTGAGCATCTTAACCTACAGAGATGGCGACAGTCTGACCTTTCACTTGATGAAGGTCTCTCCTCGTATCTCCTACAAGCTAAGCTCTGGAAGTGACAACAAGCTGAGCTAGTGGAACTCACCTGTAGCATCCCTAGAACCACTTCCCAGATGGGCACACGGAGCCTGAGGCCAAATCTAGGTTCAGCTACAAAATTCAAATGAGAAGCTGAGAGCCACTGCATCACCTCTCCACACTCCCTGTTCTGTAGAACATTTCACTGATCTTCAAGTCTTTGTAAAGCACCAGTTAGCCTTCACCAGCTTCTCTCAGGAGAGACTCAAAATCTTGGCTAAGTATGAGATCACAGCAGACTCCCCTCTGCTTTCCTACACACAGCCCACAGTGTGAACCTGTGAAAAAAAAGACAAGTCCTTCTGCAAAAAGCAAGGAGCTTGCACATCCTTTTTAACACATTTTAATTAAAAGAGTGGTTGGTGCAAAATAAATCCTGACAGGACTACATGCAGCTGGCAGAGGTGGGGAGTGGGCTCTCCTTGGAAATGCTAGGTTAGCAGTTGGACTCAATGGTCTTGGAGGTCTTTTCCTACCCTGATCATTCCATGATTCTGTGATCCTGCCCTGGCGTGCTCAGGGGTGTCTGCCACAGGTTACATGCACAGGTTCCTCACAGAACCATGAGCCCCCATGCAAGAGCAGAGAGTGAGGGGAGGCCAAACCAGCTGGGAGAAGGGTGTCAGGACCTTTTTAGGGAATCTGGCTCATCAGTGGTCTTTGAGGGAGAGAAAAGATGGAAAATGGAAGAGGCAGAAAATCTTGGATGGGGATTTGCTTTGCTGCTGGGCTCTTGCTGCCTTCCTCTCCCCAAAGTGCACAGTAGGCACAGAGCCAAGCCATGAGCTTGGGCCACATCCCTCTCTGGACTGTTGAGTCTGGGGTTACAGCTGCACTGGCAGCCTATCCTGCAGCAGGCTTGGAAGGGATAAGATTGTTCCCCACTGGGATGGCTCATAGTCAGTGATCTCAGGCAGGGATCAGTGAAACCCTGTGCTGAAGGAATCTTGCAGAGACAAACAGCTCCACACCAGCTGGGCTGAGAAACGGGACTGTCTTATCACCACCTCCCTCTGCAGAGATCCTCCAGGCTCACACACATCCTGGATGTGTGGGAGATGGGGTATTTGGGATGTCGAGTTTCTCAGGCTTCTCGCTCCTCCAGCCCAGGTCTCTCCACCAGAAAGTCCTCATTATTTGGAGAAGTTGCAAATCCATGGTGTAACCTCTTCAATGACAACACAGTGGGAGGGAACAGCCGCTAATAAAATAGGAAGCTCCAACATATAATCTGAGGTGTTAATTTCAGTTAGGGATGAGCTCCATTGCTCCTCAAATTTTATAGCAACTGTAGCTCTCAGCTCCTACAAAGCATTAGACCACACAGGAGATGCCTGAAAAGTCTGATGGAAAAAGTAGGTGAAATTGCACAACACAGTCATCAATGAAGTGCCCAAGGTCAGGGTTTATTTGAACAGGTCTCTGGATACAACCAAGAGGCTTATGGATCTTACCCTGAGGAACAGAGCAATTCAAAATGCCACTGAACACATCTTTCCCACAGCATTTAATTCCTTCTTAGTCCTGTTTGGAGTTGGTGAGTTAATGGCCTAATCACTTGTAACAAAACAGCCCAGCTTAAGCACTAGGGAGAGTGGGAAACAGTACTGTTAATCACTGCTGAGCTGGCATTTATCTGTATAAATAGGAGCACACTGGGTTACGAAGACATGCCTGAGTTGAAAAATGAGGGAAATGAGAGCTTAGTCCTCTCATTTACCCGCACTTTTGATAGAACTCAATAGCACACAGATGTACATCTGCCTTAAGAGGTGTGTTGCACAGGTCACAGACAAGCTTTCCATTCTCCTACAGGAGTGTGGGGAGTTTGAAGACGCAGGGTATAGGTAAGCAAACCAACCTAAATATTGCAGTTAAATCCCATGGTTACTATTCCTCCCTTTCATGCTTATCACCTTTTGCAGGGCAGTTGGTATTTGCAATTCAGTGGATCGGCTGCCCACCAAGCCACTCTGACCAGGCTTGGGGACAGTGCTCCGCAGTAACTGTATTTCCTTATCCCACCAGGATCCCATCAGACCTCAAAGAAACAGGTGCTGTTGAAGCATCCCTCCCAAGAAACATGCTCAGGAGCTTTCATCAAATATGTCCTTCACATGCCTCCAAATGGAGATGGTGTTTCCAGCTGCAGCCTGGAGAAGCCACAAACTCCTGACTAGTTTCTCAAAAGGCTGCATTTAGTGATCTCTATCTCACGGAACACTTCAATAAGGCGCTGGGCATCCACCAGCATTAGTAGGGGGCTCATCAACTAATCACTAGTTTCTTCCCATGCCCTGAAGTTGCTAACCCTCCAGATCTAGCAGTGCAAATGTACAAGAGTTGCTCCCTACACCTCTCTGGGTTGCCTCATCTGCTCACATCTGTAGGCATGTGCTCTCAGGAAAATGGTTGTGTTCCTTTCTCTTTCTCTCTGCCCCAACTGCACAGTCCAGTCTTTTCCTCCACCAGTTCTGGTGCTCGCCTAACCCTTCTGAACAGCTGATTTGGCTCATTCACTTAAGAAAAAGCTCATGCATGGATGCGACCAGCACCTGGGCCTAGTACAAGACAAACAGCGGGAGTGTCTGCCCATGTTAGCGGTAAAAGTGGGTGACTTGACTTAGCAACAGTAAATTGATGTAATCCATACCCCCAACCCACTGGTATATTAACCTACCTCTTCCAAAAGCACACACAGTTCAGAAAATAAATGAGTCAATTAATAGATAAATAAATGTTGCTTACATTATTAAGTTTAAACCCCCATCATTTGATGGGGAGGAAAGCTCAGGTTAGGAACGGACCACATAGGCAGTTATTTCAGGAGCAATTGGGATGGGAGTACTCAGAGCAGTGAGGATAATCATGACAAGAGACAGAGAAAATAACCTCCTACCTGGGCTCAATTCTACCTGGAATAACATGTCTGATCACAGCCTGAGACCACAAATAAAAAGCTAGAGGTAGGAGTTTACCTATCCCACACACCAGTCATCAGGCCCGGCCACACTGCTGCAGCACACCTGAGAAACCATTATAACCATGCTGCAGCTGTGGTTTTGTAGGCTTGGATTTCTAATTGCAGGCTCAGCATTCACTCTGGAAGCGGCCTGTTGTATCTATTTTCAGGCAGTGCCCTGCCTAACAGTCACGAGCAAGGTGCCAGCTAAAGCTACGCAAGGAGGCTACTGTTAGAGCTGGAGAACAAAAGCTGTCACAAGGAAAAGACCTTGGCAGCCCTGCTGGAGGACCACAGAGGCACACACAGGCTGCAAATAATCACACTTACTATGATAGCCCAGCCTCACTGAACTGCCAATGGACTGGCAGAGGCTTTGCAAGTGAATTAGGTCTTTGCCATATCTGCAAGTTGACACAGAAAATATGCTCCTCTTTCCACTACATTTTTCCAGTTGTTACCACGACGAGGAAGAATCTCAGGTCTCCACCACCAACTGATTAAAGGAGGGTACAGAGGACAGTCCCCACCTCATATGCCTATCAGTTAACTAGCACACAAGAATGTGATGTGGATAAAGGTTTTTCTTCCATTTGATTGGTCCCTCAAAAGCAGGTTCTGATAACAGATTTCTTACCTGAAAGAAATGAGGAAGTACAGCCACTGATGCCCTCCATCAAGAGCAGCTCTTTGCATGGGAGTGGGAAATAGAAGGGCAATCTCTGCCTCACTTGAATCTCCAGCCACACAGATACTTGAGAAGGCCAAAAAAAAAAAGGAACCTTCTACCTATTTCATAGCTGGCTGTGAAAAGTGATCACCATGCTAATGGCCAGTACAGCTTTAATGGTACGTGGTACCAAAACGATCCTGAGTGCTTTTAGAAAGAACCAAGCATGTGATTCAGTATCTATGACAAAACTCCAGAGACATAATTTCCATCTGACTCTTCATTATCTTAGTGTCATCAACTTGATAAAACATTCAGAGTTATCTTGAAGTTCCACAGCATGATGTGTGAAGGCTACTTCCTTTCAACATGGAAACAAAACATTTTTGTGACCAATGCCTGGGGTTTATTTATAAATATACATAGATATATACACACACACATATATATGCCATCAGCCTTTAGCTAGACACATGTGAGTCTGCTGCCTGGATGGGACCCTGCTGTTGTTCATGGAATTCCGTGCACCCATGAAAGATTTCCAGCACAGATTTGATTATTTGACAAGAGCCTAAATGTAATATAAACTCTGTGCAGATATAGGACTCACAGTTCATAAAGAACCCCAAGCTGTCTGGAAGGGCAATGCATCGTACTACTTACTCAGCCTAATTCTGGTTGTTCTCTCCAGCAGTGCACTTCCATTAATGTCATTGGAGTTAAATCACTGTAAAGTAAGGTAAAGAATTTTTTTTACTTAGTCGAAGCTGATCAACACGCTTGGGTGTATATCACTGACCTTAATGACAGTGTTTATGCTTCCAAAATATGCAAGAGGTACCCAGTTATAGAGGCGTATCTATGTTCTCGAAATTTAACCTCAGACAGCAACTAAGTACCACACAGCCACTTGCTTACTGCTACCTGCTCCTCCTGCCTCCAGTGGGATGGGGAGGAGAAGCAGAAAAAGGTAAAATCCAGGGGTTAAGATAAGAACAGTTTAAAAAGTCAAATAAAGTTGTTAATAGTAATAATGATGATGATGATTATGATGATAATTATAATAACAACAATAGGAATTGTAGATAAAAGAGAGAGAGGAATAAAACACAAGAAAGACAAGCGATGCACAATACAATTGCTGACAACCCACTGATCGATGTTCAGCCCGTTCCCAAGCAGTGATCAACCCTTCCTGATCAACTCCTCCCATTTTATACACTGAGGAGTAATATGGTGTGGAATATCCCTTTGGCCAGTTCAGATCAGCTGTCCTGGCCACACTCCCTCCCAGCTTCTGGTGCATCACCTCACTGGCAGAGCATGGGACACTGAGAAGGCCTTGGCTCAGGGTAAGCACTGCTTAGCAACAGACAAAACACCAGTGCATTATCAGCTTTATTCTCATATGAAATCCAAAACACACCAGCTACTAGGAAGAAAATTAACTCTATCACAGCTGAAAACAGGACACATGCCATGAAAAGCACACTCAGTTATTATGAAGGTAACATGTGCAGGTTTTGTGCATCGGAGTCCTTCTAAGTTATGCAAGGTGCAACCAGGAATCAGTTCCCACACTGAACAGCTAACGTAATATAAATTTAAAATGGAGAGAGGGCAGATTAATCAGATAGAGAAAATACCAAGAGACAATTAGACAAATAGTGGTCTGAGGGATGGGAGACCTAGCTCACCAGCTGCTTGATGCTCAGATGATACACAGACCCAGAAAATTTATGTCTTCATAGGGATAACTGTCACACCCTACACATGGTGTGTATATTAATAAGTAAGTAAAGTCATCCATAAGTAAGCCAAACATAGGAGCAATGTTGCTTAATAGCAGGTGCCACCTGTTAAGTCAGAGAAAATCTAGGTGGTCATGGCCAGATCTCCAAGAAGAGCTACAGCTGCACAAACAGTAGTCCAGGTGAAGCCTGTGAGTTCTCTGCAAATATCAGGAGGATTATGCAATCCTGCTGCAAATGTTTTGGAAACAGTGTTCATTCTTTTTTCTGTTCACTCAGCAGGGATTACGGGCATAGTAACTTCATCTATCATTTACACAAGGAGATAAGGGCAAGGAAGGTGTAGGGCAGATCAAGCATCTCTCCTTTCCCAACTCTCGCACTTCCTCCACTGCAAATTTAAAAGGCATGCAATACAGCTCATGTGAGCACCTCTTATCTAGTTAATACAAGGCAGGAGAATGTTGAATTAGTTTATTGCTTCCTGCAGCTGTACCACCTGAAGCTCTGATCTATCGCATCAAATATCATAAATGGCTGTGACGATGGACAGACACGGACCTGCCTACCAGAAAGGGACCTCTAGAGAACCTACAAACAGCGTGAGGGTCTCTGTAGTTGGAAGCATTTTGCTGCCACCTTTCAGAGGCCACAGGATCCAACATCCAGCAAGGACATTGGGCACATATCCTAGGCTGCATTAAAAGAAGTGTGACAGGCAGGTTGAGGGATGTGTTTCTCTCCATCTACTCTGCCCTTGTGAAACCCCATCTGGAGTACTGTGGTCAGCTCTGGGGCCTCCAACATAAGAAAGATATGGAACTGCTGGATCGAGTTCAGAGTACTCCAGTTCAGATGATCAGAGGGCTGGAACGCCTCTCCTACAAAGACAGACTGAGAGGGTTGTGTTTGTTCAGCCCGGAGAAGAGAAGGCTCCAGGGAGACCTCACTGTGGCCTTCCAGTCCCTGAAGAGGGCTACAAGGGAACTGGAGAGGGCATGTAGTGATAGGACAAGGGGGAATGGCTTCAAACTGAAAGAAGAAAGATTAAGATTAGATATAAGGAAGAAATTGTTTCCTGTGAGAGTGATTAGCCACTGGAACAGGCTGCCCTGAGAAGTTGTAGATGCCCCATCCCTGGAAGTGTTCAAGGCCCCAATGGATGGAACTTTGAGCAACCTGGCCTAGTGGAAGATGTCCCTGCCCATGGTAGGAGGGTTGGAACTAGATGATCTTTAAGGCCCCTTCCAACCCAAACTATTCTCTGATTCTATGACAGAAGCAGACTGCTTATTACAAAAGTATTTTGGTGAGTTTAGCCCATACCTCAGTGATCAAGGTATGGAATATGTTCACATTTATTCAAGGAACTTTGTGCAGAAACACATATCAGGCCTTTGAGTGTCTTCACCTGGCCTGATAAATATTTCATTCTCCTTAGTTGCATAGAGCAAAGAGGAGACCTACAATGTGCATTAGGACCCTAACTTTACCTAATTTTCAAAAACCTAATTAAGCAATTCCTAAACTCACTATATATTCAAAGAAGAGAAAGGCTCTAGAGGAAGATGCTGCTAATCAAAATTTCCCACTTGGCTTTGTGCCCACATGTAATTTGATTAAACTAACATCTTCCCCAGTCTCTGAGAGGTGGGGGGGCTTTGCTTCAGAGAAGGTGACTGTACATCTCAAATTTCCAATTTGTGGTGGTGTCAGTTCAAGAAAAGGGCACTGAAACTCATGATGTTACATGCAATACAAGTGTAAATTATTATAAATACAAAGTGTGATTAGTTCTCTAATTGCTTATTGGAAAACCTCTAAACCTTCCACAGTGATGGTAAAATGCATATGGTGATCAGCATTTCCCCCAAAAAACAGCTATGTTCTCTTGAACAGCACTTTGTTTATACCTGATTTGGTTGACTCCCTTTCCCATCCCCAGAGGCTCTTCTTTGAGGGTGTTTGAGGAACCCACAGTGTAAGAGCCACTGACAATATTTACTGAGAGTCTGGTAGCAATCAAGCAACCTATATGTCTGTTTCTTATTATTAAATATTCCAAATTTTTATTGAGATTATTAAAACCTATTTAATGGCTCATTGATCTTAGAAACCATACAATTTTCCTATTAGCCATTTTCATCTAAATATTTATGATAGCAGTTCATACAAGAAATAACAAATGACACAAAAAATGAGGAAGAGGGAGGCATTTCCTCAGATGCCTGGGAGCAAGATCTCTCCGTAACTCTAGCATAAACCAGTGGCGCAACCTGAAGGAAGCTAACTGAGAGACACAAAGCAAATCTGATGATGATGAAAGGAGAACCTGGTCATGTCTTTAAGGGAGTCTGCATAAATTTGGATACAAGGCTCTTTTCCATGATTAAAGAGAACATTTTTAACTACTCATTTCATTTCTTTTGGGTGTGGTAAGGAGTCTTCTTGTTGAATCACTGCCTGGTATATACTGTTTTATCTATTTTGAACTAGAATATAAGTCAAAAATACAACACATTTTCCATCAGTATACCAAAAGCACAGTTATGGAGAAGGAAAAGAAATCATTTTGATCTCTTCTTTGGATGGAATATTGATAAAATTTTGAGGAAGACGTAGTTGTGAGAGCTTGGTAACAAATTAATGCAACTTGTATCTTTGGATCCTCTAAAACCCCTATATTTCTAGATAGTCTGAAGTCTGAGCTATTGACAGAGCAGAAATAAAGAAGACAGGACTGTTCTGTTTATTTAAATATGAGAAATGGCAGTCCTGCTGCCAGAATTCTTCAATACATGTTGTTTGGGTGCAATTCTCCGTAACAGTCAGAAAGTGCAAGCAAGTCGATGCAGATAAACACACTCAGAAGAATGTGAAGAAGACACAGGCTGTGAGGGCAGGTGCCCACCATCTTGCTTCTGCTTCATGCTTGTTCCATGAGAACAGACATGTTTAAGCCCAGTTGCACTAACGTGGCACTGAGCCCGAGTTAGATGCCTTGTCACTAGACAGGAATTATTGGCCCAGGCTAATACTACGATGCACAGCTCCTAGGCATGATCTGGCTTGCACCCAGCTGGCTTGCAGTACTGGGAAAAAGGACATGAAAACTTTCTGACCCATCCACAATGAAACACTGACATTCAAGGGTATAATCTTCAAAATTGCTGCCTCATTGTACAAACACACTTAGTTTTCAGCTTAATGTTGTGTAGGTTTCTAATACTCTGCTTGAGGGCTCTGTAGGAGTGTTGCACAATACCAAGAAGAGTGAAACTTGGCACTTAGTTCACTCCTAAACCTGATCAGGAATGTCAAAAGCCAGCTGCTGTTCATTGTGGAAAAGAGAGAAGGTGACAGTGTGTACAACCTACCAGTATTAGAAACGTGAATCAACAACAACCAAAATTAATGTGAGGTTCAGTGTTCTCGCTTTTCTTTTGCTCCAAGGATAAAAGGCTTGAGCAGAATAGAGAGTAATTGCACCCGGAGTGCTGTGAAATCTGATGTGGGACTGGTTATGTGCAATATACATAGCTATGACTGGGAGTGACAAATCACTAGGCCTGGGAATCCTCCACTGACATAGCCATTGTGATGCTAAAGAAGAAGAGCATGGCTCCAGCTAAATTAGGTCATGAGATATTAGCACCTTTCTCTTTATGCTCCTTTTTCATAAGGAAATAAAATAACACAGGACCCACAGATAATAAGATTATAAAGCCAGTAATTCAAAACACATATAATGGAAGAACTGAAGTCATGTAAGTGCCTCTTCATACCATCAACATATATACATTAAGGGACACTCCTTTTCCAGGAAGTTTAATCTCCAAAATTAGTTCTGAGGAATCCTGTCATGGCAATGAGAGAAATAACAAACATCCAACTCTCTTCTCCTCCTTTCTGATGGAATTTGCTCCTCCCCGAGTAAAACCAGTGGAAAATTCACCTGTTTTCATGCAAAACATAGCAGTCTTGGTGGGAGCTGTTCTAAATCAAAATGCCAAACCTTGAAGAAAAATGGCAGGATATGACATGCATTTACTCCTGCTAATTCTCACTAAGGTGGGAAGGTGTAGAGATGTCTGGTGGCATGCAGAAGGATAAGTAACTCTAGGATATACAGTGACATATGTGCACTTTTTTGAGTGCCCCAAGTGAGTAAGATTCTGGGCATGAGGAAACCTGATCTTTTCAGATAGAAACCTCAGAGAGTGGAAGTTGGACTAGCAACCAAACTGATGTACAATGTGTTCCTTGACCTAAACTCTGTATTAAAATTTCCAGCTAAAGAACTTAAGTAGTTAGTTGCCTTTTTAAAAAAACCAAAATGATTGGCTGCAGGTATGCGGCAGTGGAAGGAAGAAGCTCATCCCAATTCCCCACAGCTCTCTGATATCACAGGACGACACACTACGGTGCGTGGTGGTAGGTCAGCTGAGCCAGCACCACCGCAGCTATTCCCTCTCTGGGCAATGCTCCCAGGGTCTGCACTGCAGGAAGGCAGGGGCTTCAAGCTTGTGTTGAATTTGGACCATACTCAAAAGGAAGCGTATAGATCCTGCACTGACCCCAGAAGGAAGACTGCAATGCTAGAGAACAAAGTCTCTTTCTGTGGAAAAGGCTCTTCTCTTTTACAGCCAAAAATCTCCATTACATTGTCAGGATGACACCATACAAACTCAGGATAGGACCAGCTTCTGTAATGCTCTCTTCTGTTAGTGCATGTGTTGCCTAATTACCCTTTTTCTCAATCAACTCAATACTGATGAATTTGACATCATCTACTTTCTTTTTAAAATACAGCAAAGCTGAAGCAAGAACGTGACTTTTCATGGTTTTTTTTTTCTCTATGACAAACAACAGACTTGAGTGATAAGCTACAGTATAAATAAAAGCATGGAATCAAAAGCAATGAACTTAGTAAATACTGGTTTTCAGATAGTACATTAGAAATAAAGCCATTTAGTTAGAAGATAATAAAGTTAATACAACTAATAAGTAAGTCTTATAAGGAATGTTGCAGACTTCATTGTCTATGTTAAGTCTCAATCTCTGCTTGTTAAACCTCTGACCTTTCCCTGGGTCTCCTTCTATAAACTACAAAGAACGACTAGACTTTAAAGTACCTCTTCCTCTCTACATTTTGAAAATAGAGGGAGGTAACATAACCAAACACAAGAACAACTACACTGGGTCAGACCAGAAGTCCATGGAGTGCTAGATCGTGTTCCTGGCAGGGGCTAAGAACAGGTAAAAGAAAACAGGGAAAACAAGATGGTCATATGGGGATACCATCCCAGAGATGTCCTGCAGACTGGAAATTTTCCAGGCAGAAGATAAACACAGATTGTTCAGAACTGGCCTGCCCCAGCACTCCTGGTCTTCATATCTTCATTATGGTGGTACTGCTCCGCCATGCTCTAGGCCATCTCTGCTCAGTCCCATACATATAAGACAAGAAAAAAAGAAAGCTGAACACTTAGCTAGATAAGAGATTAGAGATGAGAAGGTAACCAGGACCACCTGGGAGGAGAACCCCATCTCCCGACTCCCAGTCCCATGACAGCACAGTCCTTCCCAGCACACTCACTCTCCACATGCTTTTGCAGGACCTGGTCAGCCAAGGCACATGCTCATTTTCCCTTCTCGAGCCTCTCTGCCACTTGACACTTTCAAGACAAACACAATAAATCTCTACTGACAAATACAGTGAGTATTCCTTGTACAGTTCCACTGAAATCTAGGCAAAGCATTACCAACGTTGATGGAATTTCCCCTTCTGCTTGCTGAGTGCAGGAACAGACGGAGCCCAGCTTTGCTACAAGAGGTTGATTTCTCCACACCTAACTTTCATTGCTTTCTGAGGATATAAAGAGAGGAGGAAAACACGTCTGTCACAAGAAAGGAGAGACACAGAGATAAGTTGCAGCACTCTTGTAAGAACACCAGAGCTCTCAGTGCCATCGCAGAAAAATGGGACAGCGGGTGATACAAGTGCCTGAAGCCCTCCAAGTACCTCATTCCTCATACACGTGCAGAAAGGTTGTATGTGTGTGTGTCCGAAATCCAAACAGTGACCACAGTTTAAACTATTGCATTTTTGCCCATATGACAGCTTGACATTCAAGTCATGGTTCTTCCAGCCCTTTTCCCTCTTGGACAGGTTTGGAAATTAGTGTTCCTCAGTGGGTTGGATCAAGCAGCACTCTGATTTTCAAATGTGGCTAGGCTTTCAGATAAGATATAGACTTTAAGAGTTTGGAGGCTATACATTAAACCAGGAAACCAGAAAATACCTTCTCTACTCTTTTTCCAGTCCTTTCTCCTGAAGAGATTTTCCCAGATACTTTATGATTAGACAGATTGGAAGTGCAATGGTCAGTGCAATTTCCACTTTTTTCATCTTTCACTTTTTCTTTTCAAAAAAGAAAAAAATTATAGCAGAACACAGCATTATATGGGACAAAACTCTGGAAATCATGGGAAACGTAAACATAGAGGAGTGATAGTCATTACATAATGTTTCAGTGTACAGTAGAGAGCACTGTTTGTATCTCTGTTAGATTAATTTTCCTTGCTGCCACTGAAGAGCTTGCTTAATAATATCACTTAAGACCTCAGCCTTTGAAATCACTATTTTCATTTCCAGAAGAAGGAGAACAGGATGAAGATTAGTGTATTTCAGCATGGATCTTCAGTGAGAGGCATGTATATGAGTTCTCTGGGATGTAATTTTTAGTGGTGTCAAAACTGACAGAAACATAAAAGAACTTAGAGGAAAAATATATACATCTGCAAATGAGGTCCATCTTTTCAGTTGACAAGCATTGGAATTAAAAGAGAATACAGGAAAGCAAAATAGAAAAGGACCCATCCATTCCTACCTCTTCAGAAAACTGACCATGTGAGAAAAAATTATCACATACACGAGACAGCTTCACTCTCTGAGCGGGCTGGCTGTGATGAGATGAGCCATGGTGCCACTTGCCTCAGTGCACTAAGTATGCCCAGAGCCCTCTCACAGGGGTCCTTGTTGGTAAATTGGGACCTCACAGCACACTCTGTGCCCAGGAATGTCATCATGTTATTACTAACACTTATTTGGGGCAGGTTCCCAAAGGTCTGCCTTTCCAGGTCAAAGACCTCATTGTGTTTGGCATAGTAGACTGAGAAAATCCGTCCCTGAAGAGCTGACACTTTAAACAGAAAGTACTAGCAGCAGTGAAGAACCCAAATTGAAATTCAGGAGATACTTCATTTCTTCATGTCATCATACCACTTGACAATGAGTAGTACAGAAAAATAATGTGCTCAGACATATACTATAAATAATTTAATTCATAATTAAATGTTTGCATGTCAGCTATTCTTAGATGTGGGTCTTCTAGCAACCATTGAAAACAGGAGTCTACTCTAAAAACAAATCTGTTAACACCTGAAGGCTGTAATCTGCACTAATGCAATCACTTAAATTAGTAACATTTTTCATTTCATTGTGTTTGTTTATATTCATTTTTTGGAGCTAAATTGGCCATGAATGATGAAGATATTGTAATTTGATTTCATACCAGATGTAATTGGGCCAACAGGGCATCATTTTATATGTCACTGTAAACAACACTGCAGAAATTAAAGCATAGGAGGGTACTTGGATTTTTAAACTTGAGAAAATGCTGAGCTGAGAAGTTCCTGTCTATGTTGATCCCGAAGCTCGAGAGCCTTGTGTCCAGTGTGACATTTCACGTGCACCACTAATATAGGCTCCTTAGTAGTCACTGGATAAAATCTATTCAAATGCATCAACTTCAAGAATGTTTTTATTAAAGCTCAGGCATGGACAAACTGAAAGGTTAACTCTGTCCTCTGGGTGTAGGGGGACAGGGAATAGCATCATCTAATCATGCTGCAATTCCTGGGGATCAGACAGTTCAGCTGTTTCAGAAAATATAGCATCTCTACTGAAAATTCAGAGACGTATAAAGAGACACACTTAAAGCAGTAGTGTGCAGTATTTTATATTGAAATAGTAGTTGATCCAGCTGAAATAGAGCTGGATTCTTTATACTTCTTCCTTTTGTCTACAATTTCCTCACCAGAGGGATCCCTGATTGTGGCATTCCTGCCATTAAAATTACCAGAGTGAACAAAAGCATACCATGGTAGTAAGAGACTCCAGCTAGACAGGCATCCACCAGAACCCAAATCACCTTCATTATTTTTAAGATTTGCAATATGTCACTGACACATTGAGAGCCAGCATCTGAGATTTTCAGCGAGATATTGATGAAGTATTTATTGCTTGTCCTCCTTTGTCTAAAAGCCAAAACACATCCAGTGGCTTCGAACATGATTCTTTTCTCTTTCACCAGCAAACACGATTGCCGTGGTAAAGTTTCCCAGAGCCGATTCTCTCCTCCCATGGAAATCATCACCTGCCTTGCGAAGTTCACTCCACAAGGGTAACTAACCTCAGCTCCTTAGACCTTACATCCCATAAGTCCCATCCAGCATTTTAGTTTCCTTCCCTTTTTTTTTTCCCCTCAAATCCCATTTCCAGACATCAGAAAGGACCCTTAATGGCAGGTAGTGGTAAATGGCAAGTCATTCACCTGGCACCTTCTGCACCAATTTGTTTCAGAAAATGAGCAGGCATTAAGAGCACTACATTTTAAAGCCAGGTAGCTCACATTAGACTTCCGAATAGATGTGTTGATTCCCAGGCTTTCTGAGTAACCAATTTCCCATCATCAGGTTATATTTTTGCAGTATATTATTCACAGAGTAGATACCCCAGATAACATGTGGTCCTTAGTAAACAAGAAAACAAAGGAACATATATCATATATAAATCTCTTTGCAAAGTTGGTTAGCTACTTAGCCATAAACATGCATCTTTAAAACTCAGTTTCTATTTTCTTCTCTTCTTTAGGGTGAAATCTGGTTTAATTTTTAATTCTTTTTTTTTCCTAGCAAAAGTTTGTAATTCTATAAACTCTCTTTGTCTGGGATGTGGTATGAGTTTGGGAGTCGTGGTCTTCCTTTCCAGTCATGGGTTACAGCACAGTTAAACTAAAAACTAAATTTAGCAAATTATCTTCATTAACATTCCAGACATGATTTTGAATTAGAGCAGATTGCACAAATGTTCTTAAGATAAATTCAGTTTAGTTTATTGGGATGGCAATATTTGTTGAAGAAACAGACACACTTTTAGTAGAAACTTGTATTTACCCCTAGAAATATCAAAATACAGACCTTCTTCCGTCTCTATGGGGCCACAATGTTTCCAATACTTTAAAACATAGTTTTGAGTGAGGTATATTTTAAGGGTGTTGTGAGAGGGATTTTTGAGGTCTCAGGATCTTCAAGCACTGCTAAATCCCATAAAGGATGTGGAATTACCAAGGAAGAATATTGGTACTTCTCTCTTCAGTAAATGGCTTTGAGATCATCTGATGAAAAGCACAGGTAAGTGAGGTACTATCTGTGCCACCAGTCAAATCAGACAGCCTCATGCACAATCTGTTTATTTTTACAGTGAAGCATATTATACTGTCAAAGGACACTTCATCATCTATAATAAATATTCATCTACATGTATCATGCACTTGAGCTGCATGAAAGTTGAGTTCAGAGTACAGAAATGAATGAGCAACTTGTAAGATAAATGTCACCTTTCGATGCTGTTCTTGTGGAGAAACTGCAGATGAATATAAACAAAATCAATTATTTCATACATGTGTTCCTTGACTCAATATAAGTGTTCCTTATGCCTAGTCTAAAATCCTAAGCCTCATCATTTACTTTTTGCCAGAGAATGGCAAGAAGAAACAGTATGAAGTTCCACTAACTGAGAGTAATTAAGTACCGTAACACACAAACATTATAAAATATATTTTCCCAGAAACAAAGGTCGCATGCTGTGGTGTAGAACAAATCTCACCTGTGCTTACTAAACAACTCCATTAACTACTAAAGAAATATTTTTATTAACACTAGCAGAGAATGTAGCATATAAATTGAATTTACACACGCAGTTATCAACCAGCAATGACTCTGAGGCATGGCAAAGTATCATTTCCATGACCTCAGTCACAGAAGAGAAAACAAATTTAAACTAGAGAAAGCAAATTTAAACTAATCTTTAACTTTGCTTCTCTTTGAGTTTAGATTTGCTGGGTTTTGAATATATTAACATATGTTTTAACTACTTTACTGCTATCCTTAATTTTCTTAGGAAATAAAATATCTTCCCTGGAACAGTCTTTTATCTTGTTTTAATCTGCACAACTAGTCCACATCTATACAAGAATTGTTTTCATGAGCAACATGAAGAACACTAGATACAAGATGTATAGCCAAAGAAGCAAAGTCACACAGTTGGGCAGGGCCATTTTCCTATGTTCTGTCATCTGCAGATAAAACAAAACAAAAAGAAATTGTCTTGAACGAGTAGTTTTAAGATTCATTAACTTGTGAGTGTTAATTCTGAAAATATGTTTTATACTAATAGGAAGCCACGGAAAGTGGTGTTATGGCACTACCACCTCTGTTACAAAACATTACATTTAAAAGTTACATACAGCCATTCAGAAGTTTGGTGTCATTTTAACATTAAAGCCTGGAGAGTACCTGAAGGTTCAGTCGCGTGGCTGAATGCAAACACGCTGCGGCTGTTTAGCAAGCTCACTGTGGCTGCCCTCCTGTCCAGCCAGAGACAGCTGCCTATACATCACACTTGGTCCACACAGCCCCAGTCACGAGGCCATGCACATTAATTCACCTCAGGTAAGGCAGCTCAATTTACTTCGCCTCAAAGCCAAGGCAGCATAAAAACAAGGCAGGGTCACTTGTTCCACCAGCTTCAGCTCCACACTTGCCCATATTCCCAAATCTTTCTTTCTCATGCGGTGTCTAACAGCACAACCTAAAAATCCACCGAACACAACTACATCACTGTATCACAGGGGTCTAGGCTTTAAATTTTTCTTGTTTTCTAAGTATTCAAGGAGCCTGTTCTGCCCCTTACTGCCTACAGCAGTAAATGTGTTGCTTGTGCTGCCTTGGGGGTTGCAGGTTCCCACTCCATGACTGTTTGAGAGATCTGACCCTGGTTGTCTGACTCGTGCCTCCACACCAAGGGCCAGCCAGCCCCTCCTGCAGTGTTACTGAAATGTGCCTTAATGAAATATAGGAGAATAAACAGAGATGCTGTTCCCTTGAAAGCCACTACATCTGAAAATTGGCAGGCTGCAGTACATTATACCACCAACCACAGGGTCATAATGTCTAAATACATTCTATATAGAAAATACTTACCGAAAAGTAAGTATAGTCAGCATTTGTAATAAATAATAGCTAACAAATAGTGAAAGCATTACATTCTAGGATGTAGGATCCTATGTCTTCCATTATTTAGTAATTTATCATGTGAAATCCACTGACCTTTCCAAGCTTTCTTTTTTCTCTTTCTTTTTTGTGAAGCAGGAGTGTTAATTATGCTTTCTCTTTTTTTATTGAGCAACATTAGCATACAAATAGGCCATCAATAAGCAATTACAATCTCCATCTCAGAAAGAAGAGAACTACAATATTAAGTGTAGCTGCTCACGCATACACACAAGTCCTTTTAAAAAAAGACAGAGCAACTCACAGTTGAATAAAACAGGAATGCAGAGGAAAAACAGACAATGATAGATGGATAAATATCAGGCTAGCTCTCAGGCAGGGAATTCAAAAAGGTCCTTCTTATTCATCAGCCAAACATAAGATTCAAAATAACCATAGTTTTCCCCAGACTGCCCTGCCACTGACTCCAGAGATTAAAAATCTGTTCAGATCTCATGCTGGTAACATTTATGAATTTTACTCAAGTGGAAACTATCAGTTGTGTCAAATGGCACTGACTTATGTCTTAAGCAGCATTTGACTTATTGCAAGGGAAACACTAAATCTGCTTTCTTCTTTTTTATAGTGGGGGACCTATATGGGAGAAAGGGCTCATTTCTTGCATTTGTCACTGTAAGAGTAGATTTGTGCTAAAGATGAATAATAAAACAATCACCACAATATTTTTTTCTGTAAGTACAATACATTGCTGCTGTGCCTTTAATCCAAGACCCAGTTTAAACCTGAACCTGATTTAAGTAAATATGTTATTTTAAATCTTTTTAGTTGAATCAGTTTCACTTCATATTGATGGCCTAAAATTGACTTCAAATGCAAATAGAGGGTAAATTAATTTTTAAGTGCCCACACAAGATGTTTTCACCTAACATTTAAGATGATCTAATCTTAAAATCAGTTACGTTTAAACGTACTGTCAGTCAGCCAATGCAGTCATAGAAGTCACTGACCCTCAGCTGAGATACAATAAATAACCAGATTCTGATTCACAGACCATTGAGGAAAATGTAAATAGCTTACTTTAAAACCATCTTTGGTTGAAAGATGACCTCGTACACCACTCTGCCTTGATCTGTTGCAAGCTTCATATCTGAAGCAGCTTTTGCATATTCTGTTCAGGCCATACATGCTCTATGGCAAAATATAAACACCCTGAATTAATGGAACCAAAGCCTACTGAAGAAAAAGCTGCTTACAGCTTTCATGCAAGTGATCTTGACCTCCTGCCCTATGTTTTTTTTCATCAAAATAATAAATAAATCTTTGAAAACTACATAACACTGGTTGTCAAGGAGGTCTTCTATTGTTTAGGACTTCAGCAGACAAGTTCTGTCAAATCCTGCCTCATCAGCTGTGGAGACAATTCCCTTGGCTTCTCACCTTGCCTGCCAGCAGCAAACACCATCCAACATGGACACAGAACCACACAGGAATCCACTCAGCAGAAACCAGTTTGCAACCTACCAGTGCAGTTTAATCAAATACAGATTAAGTTGTGAATTTCAGCTGTAAACATTGCCAGTGCTCACTCCACTTTTCCATCTCCCCTGTGAGGGTGCTATTTTCTCAGTTGTCCAGGAAGATTCAGATATTCATTAACAACAGCATCCTCTTAACACAGTTTAACAGTCCGCCTCTCCTCCAGGTTTCCTCCAGTGCAGGCAAGATATGAGCTGCTAAGGTCCTAGCTGCTGTCAAAAGATTTCTCCAGTTTTAAAATACAATGTGACATGCCTAGAGAGTGATAAATACATTTTAACTCCACTATTCTCTTCAGTTCTTGTAAAATCTCAGTTTTTTCCTCTGGCATTTTAGTGCTTTACCACTGACACTTTGCATGACATTTCCCGATGGCTTTTTTCTGGTGGTGCTAGTACATGGGTTTATGACACTGCCAAGGACCATACAGAAAAAAATTTCAATACCCTGATAGCAGCACTGAAAAGAGCATGGAAAAGACTTGAGGGCAACTGTTCAGAGGAGCAGGTTTTAGTGTGAAGTCCCATGACTTCAGGTGAGCCAACCTAACAATTCATTGTTGACACCTTGGTGTGATACTGTGGTTCTCCCCATCTTCCCCCTCCTCCCTAAGACACTTGTCCTCCCCCTGTTCTTATCTCGGGCTGGCTCTGATGTCTTTGAGCCACTCCTTTCACCCATTCCTTTCACTAACCCAGCACAAACTCTGCTGCAGGCTGGGAGGGAAAGATCAGATAGTAGTTTGTGTAGGCTTAGTGAGCTCAAGGACCAAAGTCAATGAGAATCTCAGGTTGGAAAAGATCTTTCAGATCAACCATTAACCTTGACATCGTACAATCAAGAGAAGAAGAGTGACACCCACCCTTCATGGAAACGACCAGACACAGCAAAACGAAGCTTAACCCGACTTAATTTATTATGGTAGGACATTTCCAATCACTCTCAAGGAGTTTGCTAACTTGTTCACAGGTTCCTTGCTGTTTGATTCAATTGTCCAAGTGGTACTGTCCACAGAATGGTGCAGACAAGGGAATGGGCTCCTGGAAAGGACAATTTCGTACACAGACTTCCCCAGTGGTTATCTTCATGATTTCAGAAAGTACCTAGAGAATAAGAGTGTAAAAAGAGAAAAGGGTCTCAAATTCTCAACAATGAGAGGCAGAAATCTATTCCATTAGTGCATTAGCAGTGTGCTAACAGATTCTTTCTCCATAATTAATAACACCAGACTAGTATTACCAGAAGGAAGGGGACTTTTCAAACCCAACTCTCCAACTTCGTTGTTTTGGATTTCTGTACACTAAATGTAATGCAACCTGAAGTGACAAATTTCACTTTTAAGTGTTGTGATTTTGTCCATTTTAAAATAAATATATTTCTTTGAATCGTCCCTCTATTTAAAATAGAAAATATAATCAAAATGAGCATTTTTCTGAAAAAAATTTTAAGAATTCTAACTGGGCAGAAAATCTTTTTCTTGAAAATGTGGGACCTCCCTCTAATTAGATAAGTTTTAACACTCTTGTTGTAACTCTCTTTGTAACATTGCACAAGCATATACCCAGGCAAAGCTTTTGAATTATAATTTTGCAAGGTAATATTGCAGCTCATTTTCAAGATATTTCAAATCAGCAGCCCAGCCCAAACACATCCATTCCAATTTTTCTCTGATTCTAAGATTGCTGAACGTTCACACTTAATCATAAACACAGACTGTAGAACTGCAGCTGTTATTAAAATGGAGATAAGATCAATCTTAATTGACTGGTTGTACATCTGTAAACAAATAAACTAATCCTATCTCCCTGAATTGCAAGTGACAGCTTTGCATCAGCCTGAGGAGATGAGATTTTTATTTTTTTTTTTTTAATTTCTTACTGGTTGTAAATTATAGTGAGAGAAAATGTACAGTTTGAAAACAATAGATTTTTAGCAGTTCTTTCAAATTTATCTCGATGATTAACCTGAGAAAGAGAAGAGTTAATGCACATTCTTATGCCTGTCTTCCTAAAACAGACATAAGCTGGATTAGTAAGTGACACTGCATTCAGCTGTGGTGCTTTGTGTGACAAATCCATCACTGGGGCAACTACACTAACTTTAATGTTCCTACCATTCCTCTGAGAAATAAAGTAAAACAGAAAAGTTAAGATCACAGCTCTGATGGTGTCTTGGCTTTGCTGTGACCACTTTTGGATATCTCCAACGAGCATTAATATTTTGTTGCAGTTTGGATATTCTGACATGATCTATGTGGTTCAAAATCTTCCCAATCTTCAATAAATGTCTGCATATTACACTCCCATAAATACAGAAATCCACATCAATATTTCTATCAGGCTGTCTTAGAGTTATTTCAATGACATTTTTATGCATCTTATTGCTAAGTCAGTAGGGGGAATAATATTCCTTTAATTTACTTTTAAGTTGATTAAAACTTACCAGTTCTGCGATGTCTCAGCAACTTCCCTAAAATCAACAATTCATTTTACACATTCTACTGAAAAAGACAGTTGATAGTGTCAACTTCTGGGTCTCTTGTTTGGTCCACATACAGTTGACCAAGTTAAGGTGAGAGGTTATGACTTGATATTGCTCATTCTCGCACAAGTGAAGAAGTGGAAGTGTGGATTCTATCTGATGAATCCCCTGGTATTTCTGAGATGAGTAGTGGTTACTCACCAAACAAAAAATTTATATCACCAGATCACCTGTGATGCTGTTATCTTCAGTGGAGGAAGAAATGTGGCCATTACTAGATGCAATGGAATTTCATTCAGCCTAGAAATGTTTGCCTTGGGATAAAGCTAAACTGCTTTGGTAGAAGAGGCCAAACAATACCCTTGAAAACAGCCTTGAACGTAAAATCGTATTTTAAATGTATTAAATTTCAGTGTCTGATTTCCTTAATAATGTTGATTTGTTTAAACATAAAATTGAAAAAAAAAATTAAAAAGAAAAAAATTTTTTGGTTTGATTTGGTTTTGAGAGGGGAATCATAGAATCATAGAATGGTTTAGGTTGGAAGGGTCCCAAAAGATCATCTAATTCCACCCAGCCTGCCACAGGCAGGGATGCCATTCACTTGATCAGGTTGCTCAGGCTCCCATCCAACCTGGCCTTGAGCAATTCCAAGGATGGGGCAGCCACAGCTTCTCTGGGCAATCTGTTCCAGTGCTTTACTATCCTGTGAGTAAAGAATTTCTTCCTAAAATCTAATCTAAACCTGTCTTCTTTCAGTTTAAAACCATTGCCCCTTGCCCATATAAAAAGTCCATCTCCCCCTTTTTGATAAGCCCCCTTTAGGGTGCCAGAAGGTGCTGGAAGGTTTCCCCAAAACCTTCTCTCCTCCAGGTTGAATAATCTCAGATCTCTCAGCATGTCTTCATAGGAGGGTTGCTCTATTTCTCTGACCATCGTCATAGCCCCCTTCTGGACCAATCCTAACAGGTCCTCGTCTTTCTTGTGCTGAGGTTCCCAGAGCTGGACACATTACTACAGGAGGGGTCTCACGAGGAGAGAGTAGGGAAGAAAAATCACCAGCCTCAGCCTGTTGACCCCCCATCTTTTGTTGCAGCCCAGGATACAGTTGTCTTTTGGGGCTGCAAGCTCACACTCTTGGCTTGTGTCCAGCTTTTCATCCAGGAGAAGCCCCAGGTCCTTCCGCTCAGGGCTGCTCTCAGTGACTTCTTCTCCCAGTTTTTATTGATGTCCTGGAGTGCTCTGACCCAGGTGCAGCACTTTGCACTTGGACTTCTTGAACTTCATGAGATTCTCGTGGACCCACTTCTCAAGTTTATCCAGGTCCCTCTGGATTGCATCCCATCCTTCTGTTGTGTGAACTGCACCACACAGCTTGTGTCACCTGCAAACTGGCTGAGCGTGCTCTCGATCCCACTGTCTGTGTCACAGATGGAGAAACTGAAGAGCATGGTCACAGGATGAAGCCCCGAGGGACACTATATGTCACCAGTCTCTTTCTGGACATTGACCACAACTCTCTGGCTGCATCCATCTGGCGAATTCCTTATCCACTAGATAGTCTATCCATGAAAACCAGGAAGTCTGTCCCATTTGGAGATAAAGTTGTCATGGGGGGCCGTGTCAAAGGCCTAAGAGAAGCCTAGAATGATGGCATCTGTCAATCTTCTCTCATCAACCATTGCCATCCCTCCATCTTAGCAGGTCATCAGATTGGTCAGGCACAATTTGCCCTTAGTAAAGCTGTGCTGGCTGCCTCGGGATCACCTCCTTGTCTTTCACATGCCTTAGCATATCTTCTAGGAGCATCTGCTCCATGATCTTCCCAGCACAGGAGTGGAGCTCACCAGTCTGCAGTTAAGGTAGAACAGAGGAAAGAACTGAGGAAGACTTTCAGGAAAACTTAACATTTCAACAGAAATTTTACAGGTTTTATTTCATCAGAATTTTCAAATAGAAATACTTACCATTCCTCGTACTATGTCTTTGAACGTGCAGTAGAAGTCTACACAAAGGTAATCTGATATTCCTTAAAATACCAAAATATGGATATAAATAGGCTTTTCCAGGAAAGATAAAAGCACTGGCCAAATCTTAACCACAATATTAAAGCAAGATTAGACAGCAGTGAATATTTGTACTTCTTAAGAGATGAAGTTGTAATCTTATATGGATAATTTCACTCAGGATTTTTAATTGCTGAAGTAAATGACTGAGGTGTAATTTTGGCTTTGTAACTCACTGGTTGTTTAATGACAGCAAGGAAAGAAAAGCTGCCAAGATTTCAAGCGAGAAAAAGTATTTATCTTTATTATATGCTTAATCATAATCTTTACAAATTCTATAAAATAGCCAATTGATTCCAGAAATTAACAGAATGTTAACATTAGTGGGAATTTCTTACTAATTCTTACTAACATGAGAATCAGTCACCTATGTTTGTCATATATACATGTCCAGGGGAAAAATATTCCTAGATTAGTTCTGAAAAAGTTACTGCAATAAACCCAGGGATACAATTAGCCCGCTCAGCCTAAACCAAGAAAAATTATCCTGAACTGCATGTCTCTCCCTCTCTTCCACTAGCAATATAGATACTAGAATAAAACTGAGATGTAAAAAAAGGGAAGTATCAAATAAAACAAAAGGAGATATATTACAAATAGAAAATCTAAATGTATATATTTTAAAAGCTATTTGGATGAAAGACTTGAAATAAAGCTACTTATTCCTTCTTAGTTTCTCCCCCTCTTTCCTGTTTGGCTTCACTATAAAGCAGTAAGCACCATCTGCTTTTGGAATTTTTTGCTGCTTTGCCCATGGTGCTTCTTCTATGAAACTTCCCTTGGGCCAGAATCTGCTGAGCTATCTTTCCAGAAGTTAGTGGTTTTCGGAGGGATTCAGCACCTCAAAATCTCAAATTCCTATCACAAGCTTTATGCCTGTTGATGTGTGCCTGGATTCCATTGACTTGCCATCCTCTCAGAGGGCTATGTGAAGGACCTCAGTTGTTTGACAGCATTTAGACCAAGGACCACCTCCAAAGCATTTTAGACCAAGGATAAGCACTGAGCTTGGGTCTGCACCTACCTTTCTATTTCCCTCCTTTCTTCTCCCAAACGAGATAGGTAAGGTTAGATTTGATTGGTTTTCCCCCACCATGAGAAGGGGACTTCTTTTACAGAAATCTTTTACACAAATCACTGTGCTCATGCCCTGGCTGAGACACAGAGTTGAACCTCTGCATCCTGTGCTGTGCATGACACCAAATCCTCTCTGAACACGGGCTGCTACCTCTCTCCTCCTGAGTGACAACATGCTCATGCCATCCACCTGCAGCACACCTAGAGAAACTGAGGCTGTGAGGTGAGACACTTTGCCTTGCTGACCTGATGAAAAACTGGTTGTCTGAACTGCGATCTGAGCTTGCTCACCCAGGAGCTACAAACCACCTCACATCAGATACAGGGTGGGCAGGAGGGAAACATACAGTTAGAGGCACCAGCAGCAGAAGGTCTCTTTTTAAGAGAATGTGGCTACGTTGATAATGTGTAATAAGAAATTTTACTGTAGGTTGTGTGTCTTCTGACAAATATTTCCTGGGAGACAGCACATCTCAGAAATGCTTTGTAGGATATGATCTTACGTGGAGATTTTCCCTCTATATTAATTTTAATAGAGCATTCACAAAGTAAAACAAGCTAGAGCTACCCTTCCCACAGGGTAACATAGACCCCCCTCAGTCCTGGAATAAATGTTACAGGAGTGTCTGTGTTGCCTTTATCTAATATATGAATTAACTCAAATGATCTGGCAATCAGTTAACTTTGGAAGCAAAGTTTTCATCTGCACATGCCCTAAGCAAAGATCATGTTTCTGTTTTTTTGTCTGATCTCTCCCTCTGCACACTTTAAACTCCTCCACGAGAGAGTGTATCACCCTTTAGCTGTTCCCCAGTACACAGCCTGTTGCTGGCATGCAACCAGTAAAACTCCAACCCATAACAACATCAAGAAACAATTGCTGCTCTTGCTATCACAAGAATCCTGTTCAACTTTGGGGGTGGGTGGTTCTATCACAACCCTCATAACAGATCACCCAGGCCAAAGGACAATTCCCTTTTGAAGCTGCAGATGAAGAAGTAGTAGAGGGATGAAAAATGCCACCCAAACACCTCTGAGGAATTATTTTCATTATGTGGAGATTTACTTTGCAATATTGTTAAAGAGATTACTGTTTACAAGTGGCCTAGTATCTTTAAAGTATTTCTAACTAAGACGGATTGGATGCTTCCCCACATACACACCACCATTGTCTCTTGGGTTTAATGCATTACCAGCTGTGGAAAACTATGGGGATACTTAAAACATCAAACATGCTATTAATTTTGTGATTATGAAAATTAGTAGATTGTAGCTTGTTTCCTGGAACAGCTTCTCCTGGGGGAGCTGAGCACAGTGCTTGGAAAATATTTAAAAAACAAAGAAACCCACAAATTGTTATTCGCTGAGTGACCAAAGCAACAAATCCTTAGACATTAGCCCAGACATCTACATACCTATAGAACTGACAAAAATATTTTAAAAATCCACAGACAGAAACAAACAAAAAAATAATCTGGAGTTGAAATTCACTAAAGCTGATGCATATCTACAAAAGTATGTCTGTATCTGGGAAGGACACCTGAAGATGTCTTTACAGGCAGCAGAGAATTAGACAAACAAATTAATGAAGATGGTGACACAATTCACCTCTTTAGTTTCCTACATTCTTAATTGCATCTTACCAGTTCTATTAACTGCTTTGACTAGATCTCGCTTGGCTATATTAGATGTTCATGATGCAGAGATCTAAAAAATGATGGACCTCGCCCTGATCTGCAAGATGTTCTCAACTCTCCAACACCAGAGGACCTTCACTGTGGTCTGAACATAATAGAGTTCACTTTCACATCCTTATTTAATCTGATCTTTTCCCACATTGGAAATTTGTACTGAAATCTCAATTGAGGGCCCTTCTAATCCGTGCCTAACTACTTGAGAGATAGTGTGTTCAAATCTTTAAATATTATTCATGTAGTGTTCACACGGGGTATGATGCCTAAATAAGATTCACGTGCCTGAAAATTTTTTATTAAAAATGTGATGTAGGGTACATGACACATAGTGATATGCCAGCTCATTCACTACTAACCTAACTGCTCATAAATCACCTCTTCAAAGATGAACTAGAAGAGCACAGGAAGAGTTTACTTGCAAATACCCAGTGGCTCAGGAAATACAAATTCCATGCTGGCAGAGCACAAGTATGTTTAAGAGAAGAAATTATTTGCCTCTATCCCATAGTTTAGGTATAAGAAAACTGAAGAAAAAAAAACATACAAACAAAAAAATCCAAACCACCCTTATGATGCCATGTGTATATCATACAGGAAATTGGCCAGAAACCTTTCTGCTGCCCTGATCTCTGTGACGGAAAGACAAACAGGTACCTGACCTGTCCAACTGCCTCTCGCAGGAGGGCAGCTGTAGATTACAGAGGCAATGGGCACTCTGCCTTTCTTTATTGGCATGGTTAGTGACCCTCGTGATCAACTCCCTTGATGGTACACACTAAGCGTTGCATAAGAGAGCAATAAATCACAGTGCTGTTGAACAGTGACCGCAGGTTTTCCCGCCAAACTTACCAGAAGCAAAGGTGAAGGAAGTTCATAGGCACAAATAAAACTGAAATTCAGAAGCTGGATCTTAAGGACTTGCCATCTGGGTCAAATCACATCTTTCCACAAACTTCCTATGCCTGTTTGGGTGTGCTGCCAAGACTCTTTCTGCCTTATCCTCCCCTTCTCACCAGTAAAGGAGAGCAACACTTCCCTGTCTAAGGCTGAATACATCAAAGATTATGATGTACCCACATATTTTGGCAATAAAGTTGTAGCAGTATCTCAGGTAGATAAAATCTCCTGCAAACAAAATACTGGATTCTTTTAAAAGATTTTTTTTTTCAGTTCAATCAAGCTAAAAGAACAATGTTCATTATACAAACAGGTTTTCTGATGTAATTACCTGGGTTTCAAAGTCCCCTCCTGTACTTAACACTCAGGGTTATGGAACTTGTTGCCAAGCAATTACCCCTTAGACTTGCTTTAATCCATGCCGATCATTTCCCAGAGTTGATCATTATTGCAGACTTTAATTGCCTTTGTTGGCTTGTATGTTGCTGGAGTTCAAACAGAACAGATTAACAGGAGGCTGCTAGCCACAGAACTCTTTGAAAAAAAGGCGGGAACCTGAGTCAAGAACCTCACAGTGCACTTTATTTCAAGGACTTCCCAGGTATTGTGGTACGCACATTAACCTCAGAAAAGGTCTGCAGGAGTTATATCCTGATCTCACTGCTATCAGTTTTATAGTGGTACCAGTCATCTGCGTTGTATGGAGTTGCTGGCACGAAAGTAAGTAAGGAATTGGAAAACCAGTGACTGAATCCAGCAGAAAGAAGGATAAGAACATTATTTGCAGATAGAGCAGTATGCAAGACTATCAAGATACCCAGTGCATGTAAATCTCAAGCCCATGTCAATAGGAGAAACAGTCCCACACTGTCACTCCTGCGTGGTTTGGGTTTGCAGGTCTTTGGGAGTGAAGGACATTCTCATTCCTACCCCAAACATGCGACCCCATTCCCATCCCTTTGGATCATCTCATTTATCTTAAGGAAGTTGCCAGGTGCAGCAGGAAGCTGGATTGAGTCCATGATAAAAGCGATCTTTTCCTTCAATAACGTGGTTTATCTATTAAGTGAAGCTGCTTTTAGAGGAGGCTCAATACATTTGCAACATCCCCCCAGTAATGAGGTTAATGTGCTCGATACAGCTGATAACTGTGGAACATTCATCAGGACATCTTCATTTAAACGCCGGATATATTTGCAGCTGTTCAGTACTTTCCCATCTAACCCAAACTCATCAATTTTTCTGGTTTTCAGTTTGTTTCCCACAGGAACTTAAAAACTCTTTCTACACTTCCCTTCTTTTAACAGAGATTCAGGATATTATAAATGTGAGGGAAGTCTTGTCCACACAATACATTTTTCTTCCCTCCCACACCATCGTTATCTCTTTTCCTTTGTAGCTCAGTAACACCTAGAAGCTTTGGCATCACACCAGGGGTTTCACTGGCTCCCAGCATTGTACAGCTACATGGCAGTCTCAGGCTCAATTAAGGTGGCATCACAAAACCCAAGAAAAGCAGGGACAATGTACATACATGCCATATAGGAAATGAGCAAAATTTGTGAAGGAGAAAGGAAGGGAAACCAAACACCACATAGAAATATGATGAGGGATACCTGGATCTACAATAAGTTAGTGGTGACATACCATCATGATGGAGTGACAGGTTTATGTTTATATTGTTTATGTGGCAGGAACATGTTTGTGGGTGCTACAGCCACCAAAATATTATCAGACGTAATGCATGTTTGCACGCAGCTGTGCCATGACAAGAACAGATTTTATAGGAAGAGAAAGAAAAATAGCTGACTTCACAGGAATTTGATATGGTAGCACACAACCAACATTTTGGGAGCCTATTATGCAGCCCTCATCTTTAGATATCTGGGGACAAACTTTTTAGCAGGGCCTGTTGCTATAGGACAAGGGGTAATGGTTTTAAACTGCAGGAGGGTCGATTTAGACTAGATACAAGGAAAACATTTTTTACAATGAGGATGGTAAAACACTGGAACAGGTTTCCCAGACAGGTGGAAAATGCCCCACCTATGGAAACATTCAACGTCAGGTTGGATGGGGCTCTGAGCAAGCTGATTGCTAGGGGGCTGAACTAGATGATCTTTAAGGTCCCTTCCAACCCCAATTATATAATTTTGTGGCCCAAAGTCATGAAGAATACTTTCTTAAAACTCCCAGTAGAGGTACCCACCAGTCTCAGGATAAAAGCCTGGAGTGAGAAACATTTTAATACAGTCCCTATGAAAGATACTGGTTGTGCTCTGCATGCAGAGAGGCTGTAAGGGCCAGTCTTTCAAAGTCCTTCTCTTTCCTCCTTCCTTGTCTAGATAAACAGATATTTCTCTATCTGTGAGAAAAAATTAACATATTTAACAAGAAGGTGCAATTGTGCTGTGATACTCTCCAGGACAATAGACAACATTTAGCACGTAGCTGCCACCTTGAAAATTATTTAAACTGAGCAAAATGGAAAAAGAAAAATAGGAGTTTGCACACCTTACTTGCTCTCTGGGGGAAAAAACCCAAGAAATTATGGCAAACAGGAAATTTGGGAAATGCAGAGAAAATAGAGTGGAGAACACCAGCCCCAAGACAGAATATTTTAACTGAGAAATTGATGATGCAGAGATGGGAGGCACTGCTTACACTGCAGAACCCAAGATTATCACACAAGGAGAACAGGAGAACCTTGAATAATAGAAATGGACTGGAATGCAAAAGTATTAAATGCAAGGTACCACAGCTGGGAATTAACACCACTAATATTAATCACGAATAGGGGCTCAGTAGATATTGTATATACAATCAACAGAAAACTATGTGCAGCCACTATGTTACAACTGTGAAAAAGGACAATTCAATCCCAAACTGTTTTTGTGATGTGATATTTCAAGGAAAAAATGAAAAGGGACTAAAGCCACCACACCAAAATGTAAGAATAAAATGTACAATTCCAGCCACATGTTTTCAAAGAAAATTAAAATGGGAATACAACATTTGTTTTCCTTATAACTGTAGGTCTGAACTATGGAGTGAAAAAAAATATTTAAGCTGAAGGACTTTGTTGACTCAAGAGGGAATCAAGTACACACCAGCCACGAATAGAGTAAGCTTGGAAATTGCAAGAAAAAAAAAATCTATCTATCAGAGCAATTAATCTCTAGAAGTTTCCATAGGAAAAACCCCAAAGCATAAACAGAGTTATGATGGAACTTGATAAATTTACTAAATACATTTTTATGACATATTTGCCTCCAACAGAATGGGAACAGATTTAGTGAACCAGGAGATCACTTTCCACTCTATGTCTAAACCAAAATTCACCCTTTGTACAAAAAGCAAAATGCAAAATATAAATATCCCTGAGCCTAGAGTTTGAACATTTACAAGGGTTTTAAATAGTTTTAAGATTCTAAAGTTTCACCCATGGCTCATAACTTGTATATCACACGTCTGTTTGGCTCTTAGGTTTTTATAAGTAGTTTAGAGAGACATTTTTTCCTTTTGTGGGATTTGTTCCTTTTCATTTGTGGGATCTTCTGAACACCAGATTAAAAGCATCTGCATCGAACCCATCTCAGACATCACTGCCAGCATTCAGTTCTGCCTTCGCCATAGAACAGGGTTTTGTCAGTCTCCCTCAACTTGACAGTATTTTTACATCTGGGAACACAAACTGAGAAAAGCTTAGGGAAAATATAACAAGAAATAATAATACTCATTCTGGCTGATGGAAAGTGCCAGAACTTGCTGCAGAAAATGACTGGTTTAGTGCTTATGTAGGCTTTTCCTGCCCAATTTAAAAGGAGAACCCTTAGAAAAAGTTGCTCTGAGAAATATTTCCACAGAAAGGCTGCAAGTTAATGGAGTAGGAAAGACAGAGACAGCTATTCTGCAGTGCACATATCAGATTTTCTCTTCTATCCACATGCATCAATGAATTGGAAGTAAGTTGCTGAAACTGTGCCAGCCAGGATGCACACAGCTGAGGTGCTCAGCCATATGTGAGGCTTGCCCTGACCTGGTGTCGGTGTGGTGGTACCAGAGGCTATTCCAGGGGATTTAAAGTTGACATGAGCAGATATTCACAGGAAGTGGGGAAATTCACATTTGGATTGAACCCTCCAGTGCACCTCCACTTGCTATTTTGTTAAACCCAGATCTCCTCAGAAGACCTAACCTGCAGACCCTGATGTATATGCTCATATTTAAGGACAGGAGACAGAGATGTTATATATCTTCCCTTGCTTCGAACTGTATTAACATGAACACCAGTACTCCTGAGAGCTGATTTCTGAGGCATTTGCACCTTGTGGCTGGCTCTCACTGCTGCCCACGGCACAAGCTGTGGGCAAAGCTCTTCCCATGTCTGAGGTATTTACAGGAGCTCTCTACAGAGTGGATTCTCTATTTCTCCCACAGCTGAGGGCATGCACAGGATCATTTTTTTTACCTAAGTGATAATTTTCACTAAACTTAGAAGAACCTAGTTACGTTTACAGTTTTGCTCTCTTCCACTGACTATGACCAGAGTCATCAAACAGGTTCAAAATGTACCAGCATAAGACATATGGACACACTTAAGCAGTGTATTGCAACATATGCCTCTTTTTCTTTGAAAACAAGGCTAAGAAGCCTGTCCTAAAACCTAGAAAATAAATTAAAACACACAAGAGTATTTACTTTTCTTTTCAAGACTTGGGATACAAAGAGCCTTCCTCCCACTTCATGGACTTAGCTAGCTGACAGACACAGAATTGTTTGCTGTGGTCACAGAAACAGCAAGGTTTGGATCCATCCCATCTCATGCAGGTTGAAGACTCCATCTTGTACTTAGTGGAGACAAAAAGGGTCAGAATTGCCTCCCCATGACACTTTCCTCTCTATGCTGGTGACAGAGAAAGCCCAGAATGATTTTGGTCCTGGCAACTTCGAGTGCTGACTCTGGCTGGGTCACTGTGTTCATCCCACTACAGCATTTCCTCTGGCACAAATTGATCCGGAAGAGCTGCAAAAGCTTGTGAGCAAAAACTTGACCTAGGGCCCATAATTGCTGCACAAGATGCTGGTTTCTGAAATGGAGGGGGATGATGAAAAGGTTTGTGTTTCAGGAACTCTAAACATGGGTGGCAACTGCATCATTCGTGCTGATGGTACTAGTTTGCCTTCTTTACAGCTATTGCATAAGGAATATATCCACTGCCCACTTTTCAGTGATTTGCTATTTTTACTGTGCCAAAGCAAGGTTTTGTAAGTGTCCCTGTCTTTGCACATTAAATCCAGGGTGTGTAAGGCAAAAGGAATGTGGGGCTGGTGGAAAAAACACATAGGATTTCTTAAGGAAATTTTTCATTGTGTGGCAGAGACAAGAGAACGAAAAGGGCCTTTTATCTGTAAAAGAAGAGAATTTGAGAAACAAATTTTAGGCAGAAAAGTCTAGTGTTTTTTCTACTTCCTTTGGCCTCAGGAAATGGGGAATCACTTTAAAGATTAATTGTGAGAGAACGCTTGAATTTCTTCTTTCAATTAAAATGGGTACTCACTCTTAGATATTTCAGATAAAAGCAACACTTTTGAGCAGCACTCAGTCAAAGAAATCAAGGACTGGCTCAAAGAAAAAGGTTAATCACTAGATAGAGTATTAGCACAGAATTTACAAAACTCATTGCAGAACAAGGAGCTGAATACAAGCCTCCTATATGACCTTAAATTACTTTGCCTTTCTCTATCTTGCCTTTGCTTTTTCACGTGTACTTGAGGTGTTCCCACAGGGCAATAAAAAGGGGCACTGGAGAGAGACATGGATTAAGCAAAGCAAACTTCAAAACCAAGTGCAAAACCAACTCAGTTGTGATGAGAATTAATAAAGAAATCTGAAGTTTCAGGTCAGGTTACAAACATTTTGTACCAGTCTTTGAATGAGCGCTTTGCCTTGCACATTAATAATATTTGTGGGGTCAGGCATTATCTAATAGGAGAAGGTGAATGAGGTTCTCTTCAGTGAGGACAGTTTCTTGGAGAAAATGAATGCAAGGATATGAAGTGAAAGGAAAAAAAATCCAAGTTGCATTGTCATATCAGCTATGCCAGGTTTGAAGTTGAACTGGTGCATATGCAAAGACCTATGCTCCTCTGCATCATCAAAGCCTACTGAATCAAATTTGCATTTCACAAATACAAATTAATCCAACAAATGTCATACGTGACTGCATACGCCTGTAACCTTCCCTAGCTAGAAATCTGTGACTTGGCTCCAGCTAATCTACCTATCTTTTTTCTTTCCTCAAATTGCTGTTTCCTAGATGTTAGCTACAAAAGCCCCTTCCTGACACACTTAATTCTGTGTGTTTTAGTCATATGTTCCAGTATGAATGAGAGGTTTGATGTGTTAGTCATAAAGGAGCAATCCCTCCAGAAAAAGCATCATTATCTGACACTACACAAAGTGCATGTCAAATTGCCCTTAACTTTTAGTCATTTAAGGCTTTTAATTTTTGAATGTAATTGTAAAAATTAAAGCTTTGCTCCCATCTCAAGCTTACTTAATCACACAGTTAAAAATGAGACAAATAAACATTATCAACAAACCCAGCTCTGCCTGATCATGGTTACCACCTTCACTCAGTGACTGAACAGGTTTCTTCATTTCCACAAGATGCAAGAATGGAAATTTGTTATAAATGTTATAAGTAGCGTTTCTACTTAATCTTTCTTTATCTTGCTTTATTTTAGTAATCTACTGTTTACTTTTCCTTGCACTGGCAAATCAGGAAGCCAAAATATACATACAAAATATACATATTTATTTACATTAGTTTTAAATACCCCAGAAAAAAAGCTTCTTCCTCCCTTACCATACCTTTAGTAAATCCGTTTTTCCATCAGCAACTGCCGCTTTTGCCTCTGTTTGAGACACCGCCCTCCGCTCTGATGTAACAAATGTATGTAACGCTGCATTCACACGATCATTTCCAGCCCAGCTCAGGCAATGGTAATGAGTGCTTTAGGAAAACAGACAGGCAGATACCTAAGTTTGAGTTCGTGCTCTGATTCCTTGCTATCAGCATCCCATAATCCTCTTTCGTTTCCTGCTTTTGCTACTCATTGCCAAATCACAGCTAAATGCAGGGCCCGACCATAAAACCTCATCTGCCCAGATGGGTTCCTGCGCCTCTCTGGAGCCTGGCACCTCCGTTTGGCTCCCTGTTGGTGTGGAGATTTGTTTATAGCCATGCAAAAGCCAGATTAGGGCTGATGTGGATGAACTCCACAAGGTACTCTGCTCAACAGTAAAACCTCAGGCATGTTCACTAATACTCTGAAACAGCAAATTATTTTTCCAAAATAATATTGTGTCAAATCTGCAGATTGCACTGATGTTACCAATACTTTCATCACTGAGTATTAAGATTTCTTTTTCTTTCCTTTAATCTTTGAAGATACAACTTTCCACCAGATAAAAATCAGCAAATTATGTTGATAAGCACATCATCAGCTACGCCTTTAGATTAGGTTATATTTGATTTAACATTATTAATTATTCTGCTTTCCAATGAGTAGTTCAGCCAAGTGATTACCTACCCAAGCCATAGCAGAACATCCACACATGTTGTGTAACCTGCAACTGTGGTAGCCTGAAGGATTCCTCACAGTATAAAGGTCTGGATAGAAAACTTGATGAGCTATGTAGGAATTTCTTCAATAGCTACTGACATCTGGATGCCATATGCAGGTGTAGGATGTACAGAAACCAAAGCCGAAGCAGGACTGTACTACCCTGAACACATTTTAACATCAGTAGCCTTCATCCCTGCTGGGCAATAAAACAGTTGAGGTTGAAGAACCTAAAGGTGAGCACAAAAAGACAGAATCCCTGCTAATACAAAGAGCTTCATCAAAGACAAGAAAAGGCAAAAAGACAAGATACCGTGGTCAAAGAAACTACAAAACTTTATTCCAACCAAGCCTGCAGTCAAGAGAGTCTTATAAGCACACCAAGACACCAAATATTTCTTCATCAACTTAAAGCCAGACATGCCCATTAAAAGATTAAGCCTAGCTTCTTGCATGACATACTTCATCAAACCACATACTACACTCCTGAGTTGAGTGTAGGAGTTTAGGTTTGACTAAAGCCCATCTTGCAAAAATGCAAACAGACCTGATCTGAAAATGCCAAAAAATGGAAAATCCAGTCCTTTCCTTTGGGACTCTATCCCAGACTAATAGAAAAATTTAAAAAAAAAATATCCAAATGAAACCCACAACAGAACGAAACAAAAAAAACAAGCTGTCTCAGTGGCAAAACTTTCATTCTGCTTAGAGACCTTGTTTCTGATGAAGTCTTTCTGTGCTAGACTGAGCAGAGTTCAACAACCAGTATTTTCTTTGCTGAAAATATTTGTTTCACAGTGAAGTCACCCCTCTATCTTTCTTGCTCAATTAGGCAGATGAGTATCCTTAGGTTTCTCTCTGTTTTTTTCTGCTTAGAAGAAAGAGTTCGCTAACTAAACTGAAATTACAGCTAATGATTACAGTTTACCCCTAAAGGTGAGTAAATTAAACAAGTTAATCAGTAAAACTGACAAATTTTTTTTGAGGTGGAAAGTGTCAAACAAGGGAGAAAACAAATTGTGATAAAAACATCAACAAAGACATACAACGGGGAGTTTCATTGTGATCTGTTACTCAGCCATTAGATGTCCCAATGTGCCATCAGGATCAGACACTGGCCAGGCAAACAAAAGAGACCAAGCAGCAACTGAAGCCTGTGGGTTTGTAGCATTCACTGTGTGTGTTTCATACACACTTACTGCTTGAGAGCAATAATAATTTCATGAATGTTGGCAATAACTGAATGGTTCCAGAGGGAAGACTCTAAAGCTGAAGTTACTATGAAAAAACTCAATCAGGATCTTATTCGAACAGCCACAGGTTGAATCTTAGTTATTAACATCACTGGTCCCTATACAAAGAAGCAAGATTGGAGTAGACAACAGAGGTCAATTTATTGATGGATATTTATTTACCTGCAGATCAGATCTAATCATTTGGTTCTCCCGCACTACTGGCCAAACTACATTTGCCCATCAGAACCACACGTGACTTTAGAAAGCAAACAGGGTAAGACCACATCTTCAGCTGCTGCAAATTAAAATTAGTCAATTAATACCTTAACCTCAAACACAAGTGAGACGGCTGGAGCAGCTACTGCTCACAGAGATTGCCAGCACTGCCAAGGAGGTAGCCCAACAAAATGACCCAAACCCACTGAAGTCTACACAAAGGGATGTGAAAGTAAGCCTTGGTTTGGGCTTTTAGCATTGTAGTTCAAGATCAGCTTCATCAGCATTTCAGCAAGGTGATGACCACCAGGAGAGAAATGGAGAGGACACCTAGAAGCAATAACTGTCTTAGTCATCTCAGTCCAATCTACCTCCCTCCATGAGTGACCTTCCTCCTTCAGTGAGAAGCATTGATAGCTTTAATGACATTTTTAGTTGAAGAGCAGGTACTTGAGGGTAATTGTTTTATATGCATTTATCTATTATTTTAGTTAGCTGAATGCTGAACTTGCATCCCTAGTTCATCTACTGAATGGCACAACTTTTTTGCTTATCATGAGCAAAACATTGTAGTGTTCTGACTAATACCTTTTTTCCCCACAAAATCAATTCATTTACTAAAACAAGCACAAGGACATGGTCTTCTTTTTAGCCCTAGTAAGTATCAACATTTCCTATGCTTCAACAGCAAAAAAAAAAAAAACGAACTTACACACACACACACAAAAAAATCATTAAGGAATGCAGTGATAGCCAAAGGATCATTTTCTAGATTTACTTAGTCAACACACAGGAACATGGAGACACTCCCCTTTTCATTAACTAGAAGCCAGCTTGGAGATGGCACAGAGAGTTTCATAACACTTCCTCTCTGCACAGATGAAAGGCTGCAGATTATTCAGTAGTGAAGGTGAGCCAAGGGAAGACAGGAACATCCAGGATGACAAGGCTGTCCACACCCATTAGCAATTTTTAACCAGAGGATTGAGGTACAAGCAAATATGTGCCAGCTATATCTGTAAAACTATTTCTTTTAGACAGTTCAAGGACCAGACTGCAAAGGCTGCAGAGGAGAATTTGTTAGAAAGATCCATGAAAAGCCACCACCAACAGGCTGACATTTCAATAAAGATGTTGATGGGGTTGGCTCAGGTATCTTCAGCTGGATTTGAGTCAAGACCGTGCACAATTAAGGAAAAGTTTCTTGTATTTGAGGACATTGAGTTTTTCTATGTCTCCTATGCTGTTCAAGACATTAGTGGCACTATGTGCTTTACTTGGAAAAAACCACTAATTTCATGGCAATAATGAATGTACAGTCAAAAATGCCCTCACTCCACCACACATGTCTCTCACTCTCTAGTGGTAACCAAGCGGACTACAAGCAGGAACATACGGCTCTTCCTTTCTGCCTCATCCTTCTTTCCCTCATCTCACAACAGCGAGTATTTACCCCAGCAGCTCTGGAGGAGTCAGTTTCACAGACAGACTTGGCTCACACCACAAGTGGTTAACCAAGACATCAATAAACTACTCAGCAGAGGACTCCAGGGACTTACCTCCACCAAGTTCTCCCTTGTGGCTGGATTCCAGCAACGTGAAGCCGGCTTCAGGCTCCAGGTCCGCTAGGAGATGGCTGGAGCCCTGCACCCCGTTGTCTGGCTCCCTGCAGGCTGAGGTTTTGGCTCTGGGGCCCCAGAACACATTGCCTCCTCCTCGTTTGCTTTGGCTGCTTTCAGACAGCTGGTCTGAATCTTCCCTTGATGCTGTTGCAATAATGATTTGAGGAGTCCAGGGTCAAGGCAGGCCAGGAGACCTGGATGGTTCTGGCTGGGATTTGTTCAGCCAACAACAGGCAGCAGGTTTGACTCTTTTCCCAGGACAAGGCCCATGCTAGAAAAGGTCTGAGGTTTTGACTCCAGGGCTACAGCTGGCAGTTCAAAACCTCCTTCTGTAGATGCACTTTTTATGGGCCAGAACAAGCCCATATAAAAGAAGGCTCTACCAGGAGCACTTCTGCCAGGTCTCCAAGCAGAATAAATAGAGCATTTCTGTGAGGGGATAAGGGCATGCTCACAACAGTTTGGGTCAGTCTCAAAGCATTTCCTGAGATCCCAGAGTCCTGCCTGGTGTTTCTTTGGTACACCAGCAAAAGCTCCTTGGGCAGAGCTGGCCACCAGTCAACCCAAAAGGAGCCAGGCAGGAGTTGTGTAGAGGTGGGGTCAGTGTCACATCACAAATCAGGGGAGCACCAAACCCCATGGTTGCACTCTGATGAGAATCCAGTCCCTTCAACCAATGCAATTTTCCGTTTGGAGACCAATGAGCAAGGATGATTGATACATCAGAGCAGAGCGCACTGAGCTAAGTGGGAAGGTAAACCCACCTCTCCACCTCCCTGTAAGCATGACTACCAGCCCCCAGAAATGGAGGAACTCCCTTTCCCTCCCGGCTGGTGCATCTCCTGCCTCCTCCCAGCTCTCCCCTCTTGCCAGTTAGGGAGCACCTTAGACCAATCCAAAGGTCACTTCAGTGAACTGAAGTGCTGGGCATCTCACACAGAGCTAAACCACCTCTCAGGGGAGCCTATCTCCTAGAAAGTCATGACAGGTTCCAGTAGATGGAGTGGAAATGTGATAACCTTGACCTTGAGACAAGATGCCATTTCCTGGATGTAAGAATGATTAAACACTGGGGTAGTTTGCCAAGTGAGAGGAGGACTCACTTTGCTTAGATCCTTTACAACAAGATTAGATCTCTTTATCAAACCTATGATTTAATCCCATTTCTCAGGAGGTGTTCTACAATCTAAGTAAGCCAGAGGGGAAAGGGGGGAGAAATTTGCTGATTACTGCCTCCTTCTTGACCTGGGGTCCATGTGTCCCTGAACTTACCATAACTAATGGCAGTTGTGGTGTAACAAGATCAGAAATATTTACTCCTTCCTCCAGCACGCTCTGCCTCAAAAAAAAAAAAAAAAAACAAACCAACAAAACAGGGGTGAGTAGAGTGCTGGAGGACCTATGAGTTTATGATTTTTCTAACCCTGCACATGTGAGATTTCAGAAGTCAGATAGTGTGACAAGTAGCATTGGAACAGTGCCTCTTCCACCCAGTCTCCTATGGGTGTGAGGTCACCCTCATATACATACTCTGGTTTCTAAGTACTGCAATCCTGATACAACTGGTAGCTTTCCCCAGGAAACTACATGACCCTTGAGGCCCCACAGCAAGAATGAGGTCAGGTCACCCTGCTGCCAGTGACTGGAATGAGGCATGAGGTGAGCAAGTGAGAGACTCTTCCAGATAATACATGAGACTTGACAAGTCTGAATGTAGTCAAGTAGGTTTTAGACCTTCCAGGGATTCCCTTCAAGCAAATTGATTTCCATCAGAGGTGACACAGCTAATCTCTTCTCCCCTGTGCCCTTCAGGGAAGAAGAGAGGAGCAGAAACAGAATTTGGTCTACATAGTAGTTCCTGTCACGGCTAACAGCATGCTCCTGCTGCGTTTGGTGTCTCTGTCCTACGCCAGGGCTTCACAGTCTTCTTTGCCAAAAACACATCAGCTCATCCACCAAACAAGACAGCAAACAAAGAGAAAAGGGGCAAGTTAGAAACTTGTAGTCAGCAATGTCTGAAAGAATTATTCTTTTTCAGATAGTGTAAAATATTCTAAAATTCTAAAACTTGTAATGCATTAGACCATTAGACATTTATATTTGTAGGATTGCTACAGCATCCATACCATCATTAATCTCACTATGTATGGTTCACAGATTTTAAGGTCAGATGTTTAGGATCATCCAAGCAGTATAACACAAACTGCTGAATTTCATCCAGAATTTCACCCACATCAATCCTGTACATTCAGTTCAGGAGATTGCTTGGGCAACACCTTCTTTCAGCTCAGTGAGATCTTTGATTTGTATAAAGATGGTTCTGGTTCTATTTTCTTTGAAAAGGATGGCTAAGGTTAGAAGAAAACAGGAGACAACAACAAAACCATCTCCATCAATACAACTCCTTCCCCACCCCAGAAAGTTAGTGAGGAATTCTGAGTAATTTGCACCAGAGACACTCATATTTTATGCAAACTGCCATAAAGTGGAAAATACCAGGTGACAGCTCCATACTGGAGATGCTTCAGCCCTCAGTGGGCTTATATAAAAAGCCATAATACACATAAAAGTCTAATGTGCCTTCCAAAATTACCTCATCTTTTATTTAGGGGTTATTTCACCCTTGTCTTCCTTTATTGCTCTTTATATGAGTGAAGTGGGGAAGCTGGACAAAATTGAGGCAATTTAGGTTACTAAGTGGAACTGGAGTTTATGGCCAAAGTCAGGCTCTGGAGGAAGAATTCCCTGTCACCACCCTCATAGCCAACCCAACCCACCTCTGCTTTTCAGTCAGCTTCGTTTAGGTGCTTCTTCCCAGCTCCAGCCCCCAGCCTCTGCTTGGGTGATAAGGCTGTCTACTAAAAGAGGAGAATACAAACAGAAAGCTATGGAGGGCAGCTGGATGAGGGATAAAAACAGCAGCATGGCTTTTGGTAGTGGCATCTTTTGTACCATTAGAGTGAGAACTTTGGCAGCATTTCTATTTAATGGGTGGATATCTTTGAAGGGGAACAACATTTATACTCAAAAAAAAAAAAAATTTAAAAAATAAGACTATAGGCTGAGCTTTGGCCATGTCAGTGACTTGAGTTAGAACAGCTAGAATTGCACAAAGACAACACCCAGGAAAACAGTGGAAAACCCCTCCTGAAGCACAGGGTGATGGAGAATGCCACAGAGAAGTCCCACCTACAACCTGCTTGGCAGCTTGAGCTCACACTACTTCCCCTTATCTTTCTGTTGTCCCCCCGCCACCCCTTACCTATTTTGAGGCTATTTGGAGCAGGCTGTCTCTATCTGTGCAGCACCTGGAAGACTGATTATGATCTCTAGGCTCTACCATAACATAAATAGTGAGACTCCAGTTGGCTCCAAGGTCCACATATCTCACTGACTAATACCAAGTTAAAAGTTCCTACTTCTTCGGGGAAAATAAAAAAAAAAGAGTTATTCATTTTTAAATTAGTAGCAGCATCAGATACGCAGCTTATATTTTCCTATTTTAAACAGAAATAATGCTGAAGAGCAAGGTAGAGTCATCAAGGAAAGAAATACCAATATTAGTTTTTCTTCCTCTCCAGAAAATTCTTGATATTTCTTCTATGCTTTCTGGTATAAATTATCCCTAAACCTATGGGCATTAAGACAACATTTGCACAGAGATTTATTGTCTCCTAACGGTCTGCTGTAGCCTTCCAGTGACGTTGCTAACACTGGGTATTTTCCAAGACTAGATCCTAGACACTTGCCCACAATTCTCACTCTGCTACAGCATTTCTATTGCATTCTGTTCCTCTGAAGGCCTTTTCCATCAACTGTTATAATGTAATCTGCTAGTGATATCATTGATGCTCCCCTCTCATTTAGCCAGATTTGGGAAACTTTCTGCAAGCAGGCTTTGCTGGCTTCTGTCTCTTAAATAGCCTAAAAATATTAAAAAAGAAAAAATAAGCTCCAAACATCCAAGCTCTGACTTTCGTGAGAAGTAAATTATGCAGTGAATTCAAAGACCAAAATTTCAGTTTGGATGTAAATTAAATGCAAACCTGGGTCTTTCAGGCTTATTATAATCCTCAATGGCACAAAATCAAATGTTTTCTGAAGTTGACTGAGAATTGAATTAGTTCCTTCAGGTAGATGTTCTTCTGTTTGCTTTAGAGGATGACACTGATGTAGCTTAACTCAGTAACTAATCAATAATTTAATTTTGATCCCTAACTAAATGAAGCTTGATAAATATCAGACACTTTTATATTGGATTGAATTAATGTTTATGCGTATATTTGAGGGCTCTGATTCACAAACTGTGGCAACTCCACACTGAAGGAACCTAACCTTGTCTTTCTGCTAGAAGATACTTCCCCATGTCATGTCAGAAGCAGCAGATGGTCCTCAGACATGCAGGGTTTGGATGCCCTCATCCTAACGGGAAGTAATGTCGTAAACCTTATCACCATGCTGGTGTTCAAAGGGAGCGATGTAGGTGATGTGGAGGGGCAGAAAGGAACATCAAAGCTGCAGCTGGGGAGGGGCCCGGCTTTGAATTTCCAACTGTGGGTTAGAGGCAGCTCAGAAACAGCTGATGAGAGTGATGAGCAGCACAGAAAGACGTCAGCACAGGGAGAGATGGAAGAGATTGCATCTATTTCCTTCAGAGGCTTTGCAAACAGGGAGTGACAAAGTGCAAGCATGTAAAAGAGTTAATGGTCTAGAGAAGTTATGTCTTCCAATATACGAGAGCTCCTAGCAAACCAGAGGCAATTGCACTTCAGCAGATGGATATTTTAAGGGTAAAACCACCTGCAGATCTCATTCTTATAATTGGAGAATAACAGAATAGCAGAAAACTAAGCAAAGCCACGGAGTCAGCTTCCATTTGGCCTTATAGAGAAGACTATCTTGCTCTGTGGAGAAGGAAGGCTTAATTTCCTGAGCACAAGCCATGCCATGCCTCTCGCCCTCTGGGCTGGAGCAGGTCTTGGCCTGCTTTGTGTGCCAGCACACAGACGGATGGTCAAGTGAAGAAATTAGCTGGAATCCAAAAGGTGCAAGATCCTTATCAGGACCCACATTGCACTCAACACAGAAAGAAAACACGAAAGCAGAAGCCAGGCACGTGCTGATGGAGATTACAAAGAAACACACTATAGGGGTATGTTATTCCTGACACTTCCCTACTCTTCTCCCAGAATAACTGATACTGAGGTTTGGTGAACAGTTGGGCTGTCACTGTGGTTCTCAGGCATCAGGACCCAAAACTGATCAGTATCCAAACAACCACCACCTCCTGATGGAAATTATCTCAACCCCACTAGCTAACTATCTCCATCACCCTACAGCTTTCCTAGATCCAGAACACACACGCACAGTGAACACTGGACTGGTCTGGGAAAACCGCATCCCGTGGGCAAAGGAAGATGCACTCCTAAATGTGAGTTCTGCCAGTGTAACCACATTGGCCCTTAGGATCTCTGCCTGGAAAGCTGTGGTGCTGAAAGTCCATGCATCTCCATGCCCTGACATAATGAGGGTGTGCATTTATCTATCCCACTTCCTTTTATATAAATATCAATATTTTTTCCCCTGGGCTCTCCATTCTTGTTTTGTCAAGAGCAATGATTGTATCATAGTCAACATTATGATGCAAAATTAGAGGGAAGAAAATGCCTTAGAAAGGTGGCATCACCTGAATAGATGTGATGGCTGCTTGCATTAGCTCAAATTTCTTTCTCCCTGAAGTCTGACCCTAGGTGTAAATCAGAGAAGCCTGACGGAACATAAAAAGAAGTACTATCCTGTTGACCCAGTTTTCATAGAGAGCAGTGTGTATAATTATTTCAGCCACCTGCAGTTGATAAACCAATCCCGTGTGAGGTTCAAAATTACCCAGGCAGTTACTGGTGACACAGCAGTGTGCTAGAAACCTGCACAGCAAACCTGCTCAGCCACACTGTGCTGGAGGGAGGTGTGGTGAGGCATGAGCCAGGACTGAGATAACCCTGCTGGCAGATGTCCTTAGCACAGAGAAAGCTCTACAGGATTCTGCTTAGGTGGTTTATTTTGTTCAGGAATGATAAAATAAGTTGTATCACAAATACCTTATTTTGAGATAAGATTGGAGCTGCACAGGGGCTGTTTTTATGGTGGTCCAGACTGCAGGATTATCAGTAGTTTTCTGCAGCAAATAAAGCACTCTTGGAACTTCTGCATTGCTGCAGGAAAACCACTCCCTGTGGGAAAGTTATGCTACCAAAAGTGCAATTTTTCTCTTCTATAAATAGCAGCAGTGCAAAGGATTTCTGTCAGAAAAGCTGTGACAGTGAGAGTGCCCCTTCTGCAGGCCCCAGCAGATGCCGGTGTGCCTGCAGAAGTTCACAGCAGAGACTGGGAGGAATTTGCTGAGATAGCATCCTCCGTGGCTGTGCTGATGACGCCACTCCTGCACATTCCCAGGCCATGATCATCTGCCACTGGGATTGCAGTGACGAGCTCCAGCAGTTTAGGTTTGCACAGCAGGTCTTCCCCACAGACGAGGCAGGTGCTCCCAGGCAGCAGGGCAGCACAAATTAGGCACTCAGGTGAGAACATGACCTCCAGATGTTCAGTGGGTTCTGCAGCCCTGGGAAAAAGGTTTCTGAAAAATCCAGCATGGTACAAATGCAGCCCCTCACAAACCACTTATTCATCACTGTCTTTTGTCATCCCTCACTCAGCCTCATCACCCCTTTTCTCATTTCTCGGATTTTTACTGTATTTCTTCCCAGGTTGAAAACGACTGAAAAAATTATATATATACATATAAAAAGATAACGTTGGGCTTATGTAGAGTTCATGACCTTCTTAGACCATCCAACTGGGGTGTGAGAGACAAGAGTTTATATATTTTAATTTTTTTAATCTTTTCTCACCTAAAACACATTTCTCTTTTGTTTGTTTGTTTGTTTTTATTTTATGTGGTAAAGAGCCTCAGTGAATACCTAGAAAAAAATAGTGATATAGCTGTTACTAATTGTTTTAAAATTAAGCAACCTGCTCGGGAAAGCATTTTTCCTGTAACTTCATACAGGAGTGCAAATGGATATAATTATATAGGCATAACTTCCTATTCTGTCTTGGTTTTGTTTATGTCATTTGGGAGAGGATTCAAATTCAGCAAAAACATCGTAATTTTGTATGGGAAAAAAAAAGGTGAGATTCTTAAGATAAATTATAGTTATACTTCACAGTCTAATTGGTATTAATGGTAATGGTATAATGCACCATATTAAAAAAACCTAATTCACATATCTTCCACCACAGCTTATATCCTGATTTCATGCAAAATTGGAGCAAGCTATTAATAGCTTCAGGAAGTGGACCTCCTAAAGATTTACTTTAGATTAAAAGATTCACATCTGCTTTTAGTGTGGAAACTGCAAATATTATTTTAATAAAACACAACTGAACTGTGCTAAGTAATGAGTATCCTCTGTTAAAAACATCATTACAGGCAGGTTTTCCTTTAACAAAATTTCCTTAAGACTGACCAGCTAATGAACAGGGTTTAATGATGATACTGAGCCATTTTTGAGGAATTATTGAGATTTGCACCTAAGTACAGAAAGTATATGTCAAACATAAGTCCCATATGTCCTCACAGTTCACCAGGCCTGCATGGTCCATATCCTCATGAATTATCATGTTTATAACCCATCTACTATAGTCACATCTGCAGGGGAAATCTAACTTGGGCTCCCTTTGACACTGATGAGTGACAACATGGTGATAAGGATATTTCTGCTCAGCAAGCCAAACACAGCACAGGTCCTCTGTTGAGAAGATGCACTTTCTCTATCTCCAAAGCTAGCCAGACATTGTACTGTGGCCTTGTTTGCTTAGAGCCAGTTTGCTGTGGAGGCCAGGCCCAAATACAACCCAAATCAAGTCCTCTGTGATTGCTAAACCAGTGCCATGAGGTCCAATTGCTGCACTGCTGGGATGGCTGTGCCCTGGTGGCACTCAGATGGCACCCATCACCTGCTCAGTGTTGACAGGCACCATGTACAGAGTGCTGTGGGTGTGAGAGATGGGTCCTTCTTGGCTCCTGCTTCCATCCTTCAGAGATTGTGCTTTTCACAGCTCAGTTATCAAGGCAGATGGCTGCCTGCACAGCCCAAGGCAAATCGACAGATGGGCTCTCCTCCCCACAAGACTAGGAGCAAGAGCTTACTGACCTTGCCTGTTTTCTTGGCTGGAATCAGTAAAAAAAACTTTATTGTAGCTTTGATTCCTGCTTCCACTTGAGATAAACTGAAACCAATGCAAATCTTAGTTTTCCTCCTCTGCCTGCAGACCCAACACCAGGTTGGGGCTTGCCACTCCAAGATGAGCATGAACTATTCCTAAACTCAGTGGTGCTTCATCTCCTTCTGAACTCAGATTGCTCCCCTGCTGCATTTGTTCCAGATCTGATCAAGCAAGGAAACATTCAGCACATCACCTCTACATATTCCAAGCAGCACATTACCTTTGTTCATATTCATGATTACATGCATTTATGATACCATAAATGCTTAGAAGAGCCTTCAGGATAGCAAGGAATATAAAGGAAAAGTTGATATGGGAATATGCTGACCTCAGAACAAATTTAAATTGAAATATGGAAATAACTGATCCATCATCTGGTGACCAGCTTCGTCTGATGCTGTTACCCTTGAGGCAAATGTGAGGTGGTGAGGCACTGGAACAGGTTGTCCAAAGAAGTTGTGGATTCCCCATCCCTGGAAATGTTCAAAGTCAGGTTGGATGGGGCCCTGAACAACCTGATCAAGCAGGTGGCATCTCTGCCCACGGCACAGGGTTTGGAATGATCTTTAAGTCCCCTTCCTACCCAAACTGTTCTATGATTCTATGAGAAACCATAAAGGGAAGAAAAAATATAAGCAACTGAGCATTGAGAAATTTCAACGCTCACTCTCAAAAGGCAAAATGGGAGTACCTGTGTGGAAAGACAGAGGTTTGGGGAATGCTAGATTAATTTGAGCAGTCCCTTCTGATGTAAGTGTTCTGTAATTCAACTCATAAAAGTAGGACAGGGAAAAAAAATCCCAAATCTCTTACCTTCATGGTAAGAGATGAAAGAATCAGTTTGGTCCATTTGCAATCTGTACAATCCTTCTCCGACCTCTGAAACACAATTTTAGATATTTATGCTGTGGGAGCTAAGACAGCGAGAAGACAAGCAGATACTTGGGACATTGAGGCCTTTGCATTTGGTCCAGAAAGTGTTGCAAGAATCTGAAAATTGCACCAGAGTTGCTGAAAATGAGCCTGTATAAACTTACAGAATGTGACAGACCTGCCTCTAAGGCTTGTGAGCTTTAGCAAACCCCTCAAGAAGCCTGGTTTGAGGAAGGAATTTGTGAGAAAATTCCAAGTCAACAGCTTTACTGTAAATATTTTACACTAAAATTGATCTGTTTTTCTTCCCTTTTTTATACTAATGTTGCCTCATGTTCTTTCCTTCTCCCAAAAATCTGTCATTTACACTGCTTTATTGTGCTACAATCTTCTACTCATAGGTCTCAATCCACCAAAAAAGCCAGCAGAAAGAGGAATGGAGGAGACAGGCAACCCCATGGAGAGTAATTGCCATTTTGGTGCCATGAATCTGATGTTATGATTTCTCAGTAATGACAGGGCAGTCCTGCTGAACTGAAGAGGAAAACTGCTGGCTTTTAGCTCACAGGGCTCTTGACTCACTGCTGAGCAAAAATCCCTCAACTACTTGCTGAAGTCAATCCTGCATCACTCCAACTGCAGGAATCACACAGTGGCCCATCACTGAGCGAAAGCTCTTCTCCTACCACCTATTTGGTCTGCATATCAGGAGATTGTTGTAGGTGAAAATGGAATGCAGCTTTGTCTACAAAGCTTACTCTAAAAAAGGGATTACTCAGGGAGTGGAAATCCAGCATAGAGGTTGGGAATTTAAGAACCTCTCTGGTTCCCCATCAAAAGTGGAACCCACAATGACATCACTGTTCTTTCAGAGCTTGCAAGCATCTCCAGGCATGTCTCTGAAGTCCCAACTACCTGTACTTCCATCTTATTCCCAGCAGACTCTGCTCAAGGTTATGAGGTACACCAACATTTGTCCTCAGGAAGAATATCAAATCATTCCCATGTGCCAAACTTTTCCCTTCCCACTCTCCTTTGGATACTGGCACCCTGCAACATTTTTTTCTCTTCCCTCCAGAGGAAACAGCATTTACTCCAGCTCAAACCCTCCAGCTCACTCGTGTGCAGGCTGCTAGCCTCTACTTACATGTCACCTCCAAAGCTTTCATTTGTTAGGCAGTTTGAAAACTGCCAGCGTGCTACATTAACCTGCATTTCTCACTTCATTCACCACTCTTAATTGACATTTGGGAATGTATTAACATGGGACTAAGCCACAAAGTTTGCATCTGGGCTTGCCTCATGTTCAGAGCAACTGAGCTAGGACCAGAGCCGGGTGAAGAGTCACCCCTTCCTCACGCAGCAACTGAAAGCAAGAGCATAGCAGTGACTCCCCACCACAAAATTCCCCTCTTCTGCTTGAATATACAGTCACTGTGATTCTTCTTCCCCTGCTTTCCCAACTCTAAGCCACCAAATTGTCATTTGGTCGAGTTACTGAAGCTGTCCAGAAACTACCAGCATTTCTAGCTTAACCAAAGTCTTTGTCTTCAGGCAAGGATGTAACAAAAAGGGACCCATGATAGTGGATGAGTTAAACAACATTAAATCTCTCTGTAGTCACTTTAGGAATGAATATATGAGGTAGCTATTACAAAGTTTCACGTGTATGTGTGATAGATAAGTCTAAGTTTGCAGCAAGATAGTTACTCTGAGACCACAGGCTCTGAAATAGCTGCAAGGTCAAAGAGAGGTGGCAGCAGAGACAAGAAGATCTCTTTTGCTCTTCTCTGATGGCCCATCTCACCAGCAAGGTGCCAGGAGGCAAGCTGATGTCTAAACTTCCATTGTGCAGTCTCTCCTACACTCTGCTATGCTTGGGAGACAAGTGTGTTCACTAACGTCTGTGGTTGTGAAGGTGTAGAGGGGTCCAGAGATTCCCAAAGCAGAGAGAGGACACTGAGAAATCTGTCCTCACCACTGCCCTCTCCCAGGGTTTTGTGTGGCCACCAAAACACTGCTCCCTGCCCCTCCTTGATGGCGTAGGGAAACCTGTAAGTAACAAGGAGCACTGCCAAGCAAACAGCTCTGCTAAGGATAACTACCAGAGGCAGCACTGTGCCAGGGACAGAAGTTACTCAAACTACCAGCCCCTACCTTAGAGGACCACCTCTCTTCTTGTCCCAGATCCTTCCCTTAGGTTTTCAGCAGCACTGACCCATTTGGCAGTAGGAGTAGGTCTGCTCTGCAAACAGCAGTGCAGTGACGCACTGACATACCTGAGACATTGCAAAGCCACCCAGCTTATGGTACAGGCACTTCCCCACCAATTGCTGATCTCAGAAGAGGCTGTAAAACCTGTATGGACAAAGTGAGGTAAGTGAACTTTGGCTAAGCTCTGAGCTGCCATGGGACTCCAGGCACTGAGGTTTTCTGGTTTAAAACTGCTCAGTATCTGTCCTAATCATAATATTGCAGACATGTAATACGGCTGCACTCCATATACTGTATCATTTTAATTGAGTGACCTACAAATGCATTCTTCAATTTTCCATGTACAGAAAAGCTAAGGGTAGTTGCAATCTTCATCACACAAAATAATCCAGGAGATTTCCCATTTCAGGGCTCCTCAAGAATCCCATCTACTCAGTGTTTAGCAGACAACAGCTTCTGTGGCTCTGAGGGAGGGAGTATAACAAGTCTCACATTACCAGCAGTGGAGGAGAAAATGACCAAGCATGTAAACGTAAGGTTGCAAGGATGACCTTGCACCTTCCAATTAGCAATATCATGACTAAATTCCACAGCACGCAGACACACAGCCTTTGGCTCCATAGACATAACATCATTCTCAGTGTGTTTGGGAGGGAGAATAACAAGAGAAGCCGAGAAGAACATGAGCTGAAGGCAGAGATACCTTCTGGTTAAATATCAGAGCACTAACAACATAGTAGCTGTAGATATTAGCGCTTTGTTTGTGGGGACTGGCATATATACCTAAACTTCTCATCACATGTGCAGACAGAACTTGATGTTCTGAAGCACATGGTAGTCTCAACTCTAATGTGTATATTTTTTTAGTCATCCATTAAAAAAAAAAAAAGAAAAAAAAGAGAAAAAAAAAGAAAAAAGAAAAAAGAAAAAAGAAAAAAAGAAGAAAAAAGAAAAAAAGAAAAAAAATGCGCAGTCCTTAGTAAGGAGCAGAGCTAGATGATCCTAATGTACATATCCTTATTTTTTATATCTGTTCTCACCGAAAGAGAGATGCATTTCTTATTGCCCTTTCCCATGACACTAACAGGACGGTACATCTACCGTCTGGAACTGGACTGGAGCTATACTGGTACAGGAGGGTTATACTAGATCCTTTGGACGCTATGGTTTAGATCTGCAGATAAGTCCTAGTGGAAGTGAACAGGGAGCAGAGATGTTCCCTGCTTCCTGAACACACAAACCGTGCTAAGTGAGAGAAAATCTGGGGCCTCGCAGGTTCCCGTGGTCTATTCCTTTATGCAGTGTAGGACCATATACCTCGGCCCTCTGAACCTCCCTTCCTCATCCGTGTTGCACATCCCTTTCAGCCCGGTCGGAGCTAAGGCAGGCAGCACGGTCAGTACAAAATACTTGGCTCTACTAGACGGGGTCTGAGCACAGTTAACTGCTTTTGTGATACAAATGATAACAGTAACAATAATGGTTGCAGCTCACTCACAACCTCTTCTTTCCTTTCTAAGACTGGGTGTAAATAATGTTCTTATCTTCTAAGAAATACCTCTGGCATCTCTGACTAGGTGATAAGTAGAAAGAAGAGAGACACTCTTAACGGCTGATCAAGAGGGAGGAGAGCGGGGAACACCTTGTTGATGATGGCTGCTTTGCATTGTTGAGGCTGTAAGAAGCACCTAAATTCCTCCTCCACAAAGCTCTCAGCTGCTGATGAAGTCAGTTCTACATTAATCCCTCAGCACACTCCTCGTCAGGCCCATTTCTGATCAAAGCTTTTCTTGCCACTGCAGTCATAATTGCAACCCTCTGCAACTGCTCCCATTTGAGAAAGGGACAGTCTGAATGTCAGTAGGAGGAAGGACTGGACTTACGCAACACCAAGAATCTTCTGGAGTAAGAAAAAAACCACAAAACTAACCTGCAGAGGAACCAATCAGTAGCAAGGCTGAATCAATTTGTAGGGGTTTCACACTAGAGGTTGTGGATCCAAGCCCTAGTAGCTGGTTTTGATACACCGGGTCTCAGCAGTCCCTTGGATTTGCCCATCAAAAAATGCACTGCCATTTTTTGAGATTTAGCCCAGTTTCTGCCATGCACAAACTTAACCAAGGCAAGCAGAAACAGGCCCAGTGAAACAGCATTCCTCCTACAAGGTCAAAGCTTGGACTAATGAACAAGTGGATCAATGTAGATGTGCAGGTACAACCCACTGCACAATGATTTGCATTGGTGAACACCAACAGATAGAGGCTTTCTCTATCCTCACCTCCCTCAGCACTGGAAATCAATGGCACTCATAGCATTGCATCCACACTGTGACCCCGTATGACAGCCTGGCTCTGCAGCCAGACACAATATGGTTAGTCTGCGATGCTGCAATACATCCTGACATCTTCTTGCTGAGGCCTCCGCAGCCTAGGGAACAAAACATAGATATAAGCACATGTACATTTAGGCTCCTTCTGTGCTTTAAACATCTCAGAGAACAGCTGTGACAGGTACTCTCTCCACTCTGTATGTTTGCTCTCCTGGCAAAGGTGGGCCCCAACGCTGTGTGGGTCCGTGTGCACAATATGAAAAAAAAGTGACAACTAGATTAGAAAAACACCTATAGCTAACAACAACCATTTGGATAGGATGTGTAGGAAGAAAACAGAACCTCACACTTTCAATTACAGCCCACCTCATTAATTGGGCAATACTATCCCATAGCAGTGATGTCCTTTCTCCCCTCTTTTTCTGCTTTTTATCTCCCCATATTATTGCTCGATTTTCAAGCATGATGTTTCCCTTTCTAATAAAATGCAGCAGGAGGTTCCACAGGTTAATTATAAATTGATTTTAAAAGCATTTACCAAAAAGTTATTTAAATCCATTTCCCTTAATTTCATTTGATGCAGCATATGTCTTGCAGTGCAAAGGGGAGATTTGGCTTTATTGCCACTATCTGCCAGATGAACATGTTCATCATCAACAGTGCAGGGAGTGATAAGTCGCTTATCTGATACAGAGAGACAAAACACTCCCTCTTTCTTATCAACAAATTGAGTTATCAGCCAAGTGAAGTAGTTTTTTGGTAGCCTTTCTGACTGCATTTTGCTTTTAAATCCATACTGGCAGCAAATGTTCATGGATGCATTTGCCTCTCTTATGCTCATTTCAAAATGCAGCAGCAGCCATAGATAAGAAAGCTTCATCTCCCCAAGACGTCTAGTCTGAGTGCTGTTAAACAGCTCTGAATTTACTCTGATTGCTGAAAAACTGAACTAAACTACACCGAAAGTAACCAAAATGATGCTAAAATAGTCATAACAAAGAACTCAGAGGAACATAGAATTTTAATATTGCATGACCAAAGCCTGCTGACATGACCATCACTGATGGCTTAACTCACATATCCCAGTGCTGTCCCTTACACCTAGGTGCCTGACCTGAGACAGCTGGGACCCAGAAACCTGGGAAAGTGCAAGCTCTGATCTAGCCAAGGTAACACTTTTGCTATACCTGCCTATATACGCCCAAATTGATTCAGAATTAAGTGCACAGCATAATAAAGCTAGAGAGAACTTAGGGTTATCAGCCACATAACTTTATTAGAAGACTGCAACTGAATGCACAGAAGGATTTTTAGATGTGAAGACTTAGAAACCACCTGATGCCTTTTTAGGACCCAGTTTGATGGTGTGTTCCCTACTGGTGTGCTCTGTGCACTGAGCAGCTACTCTGAAGGGCTTTGCACAGAGTACCACTCATGAGAAAGGTGTCAGCACCACACTGACTTGAGCAGAGGACACATGTGCTCAGTTTTTCTCAGAGAATTCTCAGTGCTGGAGTCCATATCATTTTGGTTCAGTGTGGTTGGAAAATTAACTTCATTGGGATAGCACTGAAAAGGATTTGCCATTGACTACAGAGGCCAAACATGCTCATTCACCAACATAATTTTTAAATATGACTGTTCTCTTCCATAAACCAGTCCCAAGAAAACATGACCTGATAGCAGAAACTCATGGAGAACAGACACCTAGAGTCAGGAATGTTTCTTGTAAATACCTGCAAGCTCCTGGCTACAAGCTCATCTTCCTCTCTCACTTAAGGACATAAACAGGAGCTCCAAGATCAATATAAGGGTGGACAACAAGAAAATCATTTCACCTGCTGAGCAAGACAAGCAAAACCTGTGAGTGCACCTGAGCTTGCTCAACATGGAGACAGAAAAGGGATGTCAGATGATTTTCGCTAGAAGCTTAAACCAGAGCTGAGGCTTTTGCATTGGTTCAGATGAGTAGATAGCATACACCTTTCCACCTACACAAAAAATCAGATACAACCACCAAAGAGCTGCAACAAGACTAGCAATACCTCCAATTTGCAGTGTTTTCCAAAGCCCACACATTCTCCATTGTTTTCCAAAGGCTACACGTACCTACTTTTTCAGACATTCTCCCTCTACAGGGCTATTTACTTTCCCAGAATGTGTTCCTATGGTTGAACCTGTTATTTTGATAGCACTCAGATACCTCATCTCTAAAGCAACCAGATGAATGATTCCTGGAAGAATCCTATACTCTCTCCTGTTTGCAGATGGGAGAGGATCGTTGGATATTAATTCTCAAGGAGAAAAGAGATAGCTATAAGAATGGCCTAGCTGACAATAGCTTCAATAGTTTCCAACCTTGCTGTCAGCTGACACATTCCTTCCTCCAGATAATATCTGACACACTCAGGTGTTTCTGAAGCTGAAACACCTCCACAGGATGTGTGGTAGGAACAACAGCAATCTTCATGCTCCTCTGCTTTTGTACCAAACCTGCAAGGAAGTTGCTACAGGAGGGGTTGTTTATTTTTATAAACATCAGAAAGAAACTTGCATGATAACTTCCAACTCTTCCCTCCTCTCCAGCTGCGATGTTGCAGATCCCCTTGGTGTTGCACTCGGTGAAGGGGAAGGGGACTCTCTCTGCACTTGCAGGTGCAATATGGAGGTGGCTTCACATGCAGGGTAGGCACAAAGACTCACTCCTCCTGCCTCACACCTTATATTGAGTCCTGTGCAAGGGAGCATCATTCAGAAACTCTTGCCTGCCAACACTGAAGGGCAACGCAATGGGAGAGGCTCTGATCCCATTACTGCTCTAAAGATCAAGGCTTGACAGTGTTGGTACGTAAAAGGATCATTAAGTAGTTGCAAATGACCTTAATCAAGCAGAGATGGGATGTCTTGATAATCTTTTAAGTGCAGCATACAGTTCAGAGAATGCAGGGGCCACGGGGATGTGTGACTGGCCTTTGGGGCTGGTTATTCTGAAATAACTCCTCTTTTTCTTTTTTAAGAGAAATTTAAATTCCCCAGGCTTTCAAAAATTAGTGTTTATCTTTCACAAGGCCTTGAAGATCTCATTCATCACATACTTATATCAGTGCAGATTTCCTGTAATTCACCCTTAATCCACAGCTAGGCTAAACTCTCTTTTACCAAGGAATGCCAAAACTACTTGTGTTAGCAAGGTCCCTTCCAGTTATCCATGACAAAAGGTGTTAATTTGTGTAGGAAGGGCTGATTCAAACTCTACCTGTGTTTTGGCCTTGCTTCAATGAGACTTAGATTAGTTTACAGGTAGTGTGTTTAAGCAGCAAAAATAGCTAGAAAAAAAATAGCTGGTTTGAGATTTTAAGTTAGTTGTATACACAGTTGAATAGTTTTATTTTATATAGTTAAGAATAAACTAAACAAGGTCTGCCCTGTTTGAAAACAAACTAAAATTTAATACCAAAGGAACCGTGATGGTTTGAAAAAACTGCAAAATCTTACTGTCTGTAAACAAAATTAAATTAACAGCTGCAGTAATTTTACCCTGAAGCAATAAAGGTAAAGGCTGAACACGATGGAAAGACCAAAGCAGGTGAAAGGATTTTATTCTCTGTATTCAAAAATGTTAGTTACAATACTGTCTTTCAATCTGATGTCTTCTTCAATTTCATGATCCTAGAGAATAAGAATAGCAGGACAAATATATACCAACGCATATGTGTCTAATGCTAGACCACCTTTAAAAATTGCTAATGGCTATGTTTCACTGAAGACTTGCTTTCACATGCAAGCGATTTTTTGATTAAAAAATCAACATCTGAAATATTTGGTTTTAACAAATAATAAAAAAGTCCTATTTCATATACACTGTCAGATTGAAAAATTAACATGTAAAATGATTGGTTTTAACAATGAAACAATGAAAGAAAAGTCCTAACTCTGGGTTCAGGGAAGCATCATTTTGAATCTGCTTTGTTTTGCCCAAGCCAAAGGAGTAGTTCAGGCTCTCTCCTGATCCTCTTGATGACAAAACTTACTTTTCTGGAGCTTCCATGGGTTTCTGTGAGGGATGTGGTACTCACTGCAGTTCTGGGGAGAGTAATTTAACATTACATAACAGCCTTCTCCCCATTCAGTTTTCATCTATTTCCTTCTGTATCCCTTTTCCTGTTGGGAATAAACGGCCTCAATTTTTCCATAGTGAGGGCCACAGGCTGACATGGTGCAGACGAAGAAGCTGCTATGTTTGCTGCAAACACTCTTGGGCACATAGCTGAGACCATGAGGAAGAGTCAAATAAATAAATTACACTAGATGCCACCCCATGACATCGCTGCCTGAAGATGGACATCCACAAGGCAAGGACAAAAAAAGCCTTGGCTTCTAACAGCAGACAAGACCTTAGTATTTGATATGTGCTATCCCTGGTTTAAAACTAGCACATTTTAGTCTAGTTTAGTTTATCTTACCCTATTTTGTGATACTTACTGATAACAGATCACCCACAGAACCTGCTGATTTCTTCTGCACACTTTATGAGCATTCTAAGGACCCACAGACCATGGCTGGGACTGCCATACTGAGCTAGCTGGGTGGAAAATGCCACGGTGCTGGGTCCTCTCCATCTTCAACAGGAGGTGTATTTCAGACTCAGTTTTTCACCATGGTAAACAGACAAGGACAGTGGCCCTCCCAGACGTCTGCATTTCTCTTCTGTGCTGGGGAAGTCCACTGAGAAGGTACTTGTTAGCACAGCAGATAAGTCTTTCTGACCCTGGAGGAGGGAGTTAGGAAGATGTTATTAATTTAGTCAATGCTGTGCAGCTTGCAGAAACACTGTCAGTCTCTGCCTACACATATCTCACCTCTTATTGTTAAAGAAATTACAGCTGCTGAAAGAGATGAAAAAGTAACACATTTCTTTTCTGGCTTTTATAGTAATAAGGTAAATTTGATTCTTCTTGGCTCTTCTTTTTAGACCTTTGAGGTAGCAGTGGAGACATAATTCACAGCTGCTATCAGCTATGCAAAGGTGCCCTAGCCTATTTTCATGGCTCTGACTGCACTGACCACATTTGTTTTGGGTATATCACTCATTCAAGTAGTTAGGACTGTCCGGGACTAATTAATATCTAGGTAGTGCTTTCCCATTTCTCACTGGTGGAAGGCCAGGAACCTGCAAAGCCACAGAGAGGTCAAGTGAAACTTTCAGCAGAAATTTCTGAAGATAATTCATAGAATCACAGAATCACAGAATGGCTTGTGTTGGAAGGGACGCTAAAGGTCACATATTTCCAATCCCTCTCCCATGGATAGGGACACCTTCCATTGGACCAGGTTGCTCAAAGCCCCATCTAACCTGGTCTTGAACACTTCCAGGGATGAGAGAGCTACAGCTTCTCTGGGCACCTGTTCATCACTCTCAGAGTGAAGAATTTCCTCCTGGTCTCTAATCTAAACCTACTTTCACTTTAAAGCCATTTCCCCTCATCTTACCATTACATGACCTTGTCAAAAGTCACTCTCTTGCTTTCCTGTAGGCCCCTGTTAGGTACTGGAAGGTGCTCTAAGATCTCCCCATAGCCTTTCTTTCTCCAAGCTGTCTCAGCCTTTCCTCATAGGAGAGGTTCTCCAGCCCTCTGATTAGCTGTGTGGCCTCCTCTGGACTCAATCCAGGAGGTCCTTGTCCTCCTTATGCTGGGGGTCCCAGAGCTGGATGCAGTATAGAGTTCATGGTGGCCCTACAACTACTAGACAGCTTATTGTCATCTGAAAAAGAAATTGCAGATGTCTCCTGAAAACAAAACATGCAGTAGGTGGCACAGGCACATAGCGCATTATGGTATGTCTCAGGGGTTTCCAGACAGAGAGGTGTGAGAGCTTTTCCCACCCTCATCACTTCTCTCTCAGGTTTTACTTCCATTTCTGCTTCTCATGTGTTCCCACTCTGCCATCACACATAAATTCCACACAGGCTCCCAGCTCAGTCCCCTCCCATTTCCTATTGATCACTAAACCCCTCCATGTTGAAACAATCACGTTGACTCTGCTGTCTCCTTAACATTATACTTCTGCATTTATTCTTTCTGTGTAACAGCTATTTTGTCAAAATGGCCTTTTTACTGGACATTGGTACTTACTACTTTCACACCTTGTCTCTATTCTTTTTCACCTGGGGTTGAACATAAGAAATCAGAGCAAAATATCTTTCTTCCTCTACACTGAAACTGCCACGTAAGAGCCACACTGGTGCACCTCACAGTTGGCTCCTCAATAAAAAGCAAACTCACAGTCTGCATGAGGCCTGAAGAAATCCTGTCGAATATTTTAAAGACTGAAGGCTGTATTGTTTCAATAGCACATTTCTCCTGATCTTCCTTTCCTGTTTTTCATTCATGTGAACACAGGGTATTTAAAGAGTCCATCTGCTAGTGTTAGTTATTCTTCACTTTAAGTCATAACCCTCCGTGATATTACAGTTAATTGCTCTGCTTATGATTATATTGCAATCATTATTTTCAAGCCTACCTGTACTGGAGTAATGTCATAATATTTCTACTGCTACCAGCTCCAGTTGAACTTCAGCAGCTTTTACAATTTTGTGGACATTTGTTGTGTATCTAGCAATTCTGATGCTGTTCTTAAATAGCCGAAAGTACCCATATCGCATTTTACACTACGAGATTAATTTGGATTTTGCACCTTTCTGGCTGAGTTCAGGCCTGCCTTTAGACATGTTATTTCCATTTACAGCAGCAAGGTTTGCTACAGACAGAGAGGGATGTTATTTAAAAATAACACTATGTATTTTAAGTGATTTCTGAGCAAGGGTAAATCCCATTCCGAAAATATCAGTAAGTAAAGCATCTACACCTTATGGTGCTACCTAGTCAGCAGGTGAAGCATCTATGCCACTGCTCTTGGTTGTTTTATCATGCCATCTGCATAAAAATGTCCCTTCTTTATCAATGGGACACGGGACAGAGGATGGTCTGAATTTTCTTGCGTCCCTCTGCTCCGTGAGGAGTGTGATGTTTGCACACACTCCGCAAAACATTGCTCTGCAAACAGCGGTG
>VZRE01012000.1:112657-131589 GCA_013396775.1 Cephalopterus ornatus
CGCCACCGGGCCTGGCCTCGTCCCCCGCCGCCTCCGCCAGCCTCTACCTGCACGACCTGGGCGCCGCCGCCGCCGACTGCATCGACCCCTCGGTGGTCTTTCCTTACCCGCTGAGCGAGCGGGCCCCGCGGGCCGCACCGCCCGGCGCCAGCCCCGCGTCCCTGCTGGGCGACGACACGCCGCCCACGACCAGCAGCGACTCGGGTGAGTGGGACCCACGCGTGCCCCGGGAGGGTGTGGGAAACCCGCGCGGCGCCAAGAGGGCTCCCGGGGGCGCAGCTGGAAGTCAGCACCCCCCGCCTCCCTCATCACCTCATCGCCCCCCTTCTGCCCCCCTCCCCGCGTGGGATTTTTTTTAAATGCCACGTTAGCGAGGCATGGAGAGACTCCCAGCCAGTTTATTTCCTGGAAAAACAGCTCAGTTTTCCCTGCGGGAGGGAGGAGAGAAATGGGGGGGAGGGGGGAAGGAGGAAATAGAAAAGGAGGTGTAGGAGGGATAAACTTTCATAACGGGGTCCCGATAAGGCTGACTCCCGGTGGCACCCGTGGGCCGGGAAGGAGTTAACTCCCGCCCGAGAGCCGCGGGGGGAATGTGCAGTCAGGGAGGTGCTAGTGAAAGTGACTGCAGGGGAGTGAATGGGGCTGGGAAAGTTTTAGAAATGCTTCCTTAGGTATGTGACAGCGGGTTCCGCTCCCTCGTAAATCTGGTTTGGAAGTGAGTTTCTGCCGAAAGAGCTATAGCCTTCCCTTTTTTCATTTTTTTCCATTCCTTTTTTTTTTTTAACCTCCTTCCGATTTTCCACAAATTAACAGATCAGATCAAGAGAGATTCAGAAAATGTCTCTGAATACACATGTGTGTTAAGTAAGCTTTTTTTGAGGCGTGGCCAAAGCCTTCTAAATCCATAATTAAGGGCAGCTTGAGTCTTGGAGCTTTATTGCGCTGTACTGCTGACAACCGAGGTTAAACTTTCCTACTATCTTTCATGCACTCCTCGGGATTACGCAAGATCTCTACAATTTTTGAAATCAGGGAGCCAGGGTTTGGACTGAAGTCAGTGTGTCTTATTGCACTTGAAGCATTGCTTCCTTAAAGGAAAGGCTCTTGGGGAAAGCAGTGTCCAGCATAATCAAATGGGTTTAAGAAGGGTTTGTCATTGGGTTGCTCACTGAGCAGCTCAGAGTAACCTTCCCTTATACATACAGCAGCCTTGAGAGTCTCTTCATGCAGCTTATGAATTCATTTAATTTTTTTTCTGGCAGAAGAAGAACAAGAGGAAGATGAGGAAATCGATGTCGTTACATTAGCTGAAGCAAATGAGTCCGAATCAAGCACAGAGTCCAGCACAGAGACGTCAGAAGAGCACAGTAAGCTCCACCACAGCCCACTAGTTCTCAAACGGTGTCATGTCAACATCCACCAGCACAATTATGCCGCTCCTCCCTCCACCAAGGTTGAATACCCAGCTGCAAAAAGGCTAAGGTTGGACAGTGGCAGAGTTCTCAAACAGATCAGCAACAACCGAAAATGCTCGAGTCCGCGCACGTCAGATTCAGAAGAGAATGACAAGAGGCGAACACATAACGTCTTGGAGCGCCAGAGGAGAAATGAGCTGAAGCTGAGTTTTTTTGCCTTGCGTGACCAGATACCTGAGGTGGCCAACAATGAGAAGGCACCCAAGGTTGTCATCCTGAAAAAAGCAACAGAGTACGTTCTTTCTATCCAGTCAGATGAACACAGACTGATCGCAGAGAAAGAGCAGTTGAGGCGGAGGAGAGAACAGTTGAAACACAAACTCGAGCAGCTAAGGAACTCTTGTGCATAGGAACTCTTGGGCATCACTTAGAATAACCCAAACTAGACTGAAACTATGATAAAATATTACTGTTTCTAATATCACTCATGAACTACACAGTCCATTGAGTATGGAACTATTGCAACTGCATGCTGTGCGATTTAACTTGAGACTACACAACCTTGGCTGAATCTCCAAAGAGTTTGGCCAGAACCTCAAAACTGCCTCATAATTGATACTTTGGACATAAGGGATAATGGGACATTCTTCATGCTTGGGGATGAACTCTTCAACTTTTTTTCTTTTAAAATTTTGTATTTAAGGCATTTTTTCATACGAGAATCCAAAACAAAAAAGTTGTCCCCAGTTTGCTGTATATATTTACACATCGTATTGCCATGTAAATACCTTTAATAAAGCCTTTATAGAAAAATGTGCAACATTAATACGCAACAGTTGTGGCAACTGGATTTATACTTGTCTTGAACTTCTGTGCCATAACATTTCACAGTTTTGTTTTTTATTTAAATACATTTTTTCTTTTAAAAATGATTTTTATTTTGTTTTTAGATAAATAAATATTTGCCCAAAATATAATTAGCTAAATCCTGTGTAAAGACTTCACTTTGTCTCCCACTGTTGTCCTTAGCTGCCTATTCCCATGACATCCCTTTTTCTGTCATCATGGAAGTGACTTGCCAAAAGTCAAAGGGGAGTTAGATGAGGGGGAATTTTGCAGCTTAGTAGGGAGATGTTTCCTCCTTCCCTCCATGTCTCTTAACTCAAGTAGATAAAATTGTTGATCTAATGTGCCCTGTTGGTTCAACTAATGTTGCCCCCGCATCCTCCATGAAGGTGGTGGTAGCAATGTATGTCTTGGCCATGGTTATCTGCCTGCTGAAAGTAAAGTTGGAATGGTGTATTTTCTCACTGGTCACCCCAGTTGTATAGGCTCTGCATTCCTTCCACATACATATAATTACATTTTCAGGGCATGACCTTCATTCTGCACTAGAGATCCAGCCACATACTTTGAGGGCTGCTTTGTAGTAGGCTCACCTTAATTGCTTCCTGTTTGATTTTAACAGAAGTTAAAGGGGATAAGAAAATAAACTGAGATGGTGAGCATTGAAGTGGTTAAAACAACAGAGCTGTTTCCCTTTTTAAGTGCTGAAATCAGCAGAGCCAATCTTCCTGGTCAAACACCTTAACACTTTATTAATGTGAGTAGTTACTTGAGATTTCAAGGGATACAAAGTTCAAGGACGCACAAAAGGGAGCAAAGGAAAAGGAGAGCTATTTCTCACTTGGAGGATATCCTCAGACAGATTCCTAACATTTGCCAGACATATTAAATAATATTTACATTCAGGACTTGTCTCATGATCAGCTTTGGATGGGCCATAAAGTACTTGCTTGACACAGCTCCTAAGATTAGATTTGATCTTTTTCTCCCCTTTTCACCCACTTAGCTCCACTTCGGTCATGACTTCAGCAACAAATCAATGAGACCTTTGATGTGGAGGATGAATGTGCTTTTCAAAAAGTTGAACCTTGCACTTTTTCAGTTTTCATAATTCCCGTTAAATACATATTTGCTTGGCTTCTACACATTGGAGGAGCAGTGCTGCCAGATAACACCAGTGCTAGCAACCAAACTGGGACTGGGGGTTCAGGTTTTCAGTTGCTTTTGAGTTGGGAGTGGGAAGGAGAATCATTGGATGTGAGTATATATGGGATGGGGGAGGTTAGCATTTTATGGACAGGGTAGATTCCAAAGGTCTCTGCTCTGCAAAGCCTAGGTAGGGTAACTGTCCCAACAGTCTCGCACATGGGAGTTGGAAAAGAAAGTCTAAATCTAAATCCCATTTGATGAAGTGCATTAGGTGTTGGGCTGAAGGTTTCTTGGGGAAAAAACATCATTCTGTTAGAAAAATGGGACAAAGCAAGGCTTTTTTCTTAATTTCTTTTCTGCATCATTCCCTTGTGTCTGGGTTTATAGAAGAGGTCTGCAGTTGCTTTTTCCAGCATGCAATTCAGATATTTACTTATGAGGAAAAAGAGTGATGTGAAATGAAACCGTTAATTGTATCTGAACTGTAAATCAGGACGTTTTCCAGCTCTGAATAACATAAAAGTTCTATTAGACAGGATATCTTATTTTAAAAAGATATGAATTTCATTTGCCTTTTGTCTTGCACCCTGTTTTAGCTATTGCTTCAGAACAGAAGTTTGAGAATTTAGAAATTCATCCCTGTCCTCCAAAACAAACCGGGAGGTGTAGATCCATCCAGAAAAACTGAAAAATATCTATTGCCTTTGAGTCCCAGTTTCATGTGTTAGCAAAACCCCCTCACCTCTTCCTGTTAAATCAGGTTAGACCTCAATGATTAATAAACTTCTTCTTATTTGCCAGCTTCTTAGATCATTTGGGGAATAGTTTTGGTTTTTTTCTTCTGTGCACAGAAGGTCCTCAGTCGTTTGATGAATAGGATACTTGCAGTTATTTAATGTCTTACTCTCACCTTTTCATTGAGCATCAGTTCCTCTTGCCACTTTCCTGCTGGAAAACATCAAATCATGAACATTATCCCAAATTGTCACTTTAAAAAAGTATGATTTTGTGCAATGACACTTCGTATTTATGACATACCTTACTTCATTGAAGTATTGCAAATTACCTGAATAATGTAATAAAATAGAAATATGTTTAAAATGGCCTGTGGGTACAGGGGTGAGAAACATCTTCTAGTCATTAAACTTCTGCTAGAATAAAGAGGAATGTGGCTTCTGCTGTCCGACTCAGCACTAGAGGTTAGGTCATTCAGAAGACATCCCACAGGAGTTTCCAGGCTGGATTCAGTTAGTAACGCATTGTATGTGGATAGGAAAGTGTTGGGTTTTGCTGCTGTTTTGGAGCAATAGAGGAGATAAGCTTGTAAAAGAAGCCTCTGAGCCCTAAAGTGAAATGCGGTAAGTATTTACAGTGCTTGCCAAACAGCTGTACCAAAGCTCTGCTTGAAATACAAGGAGCATTTTTAACTTCATCTCTCTTCACCTTTACTTTCACAGAACACTTCAAGCTACTTCTCTTCCAGAGGAACTTTAGGCAAAAATGTGGCATCAAAGGAAACCAAAAACAAACCATCATGGTGAAAATAAAATTTCCTTTAGCATATACCCTCACTGATCTAATTTAAAAATACTGTATTTTAGGGTTCCAGCTTAATTTTTTTCCTTGTGTCTAAATTTGGTCTTTTCAGCCAATTACAATCTAAGCAATCTCAATGTATCAATACAGAATATACTGTATACAAGAATTGGGATGTATAAAAGAACCCATGTCTACTTAATTCAGCTCCCATTGGAGTCTGTAGAAATTCCATGTTTTGTCCAGTGAAACAGATTTGTGCCAGTGGAGGATGCTCTTGAAAATTTTATCACTGCCTATAAAGAAATCACTTTACTTGTCCCTACCATAAGCACTCTTGCTCGTGTAGCACTTTGCAACCATTGCAGGCAGTTGAGAGATTAAAAGCATTTCATCAGAGTTGTATGAAAAGGAGAATTTCAGGTAAGTGGAATAGAATTACTATAAACTGGAAATAAGCCAGGCCACTGCAGTTAAAATCTGAATTTATTCAAAACAGAAGGTGGAGGTGGTTGTTTCATCTACAGAGATGAACCATCTTCTACTAGGCTGGATTTTTTTTTTTAACTGATTTTTTTTTTAATTGATCTGTATTAGAATCATCTGCCAAGGAATTATCAGAAAAATAAAACTGAATGATAGGGGATCCTAACAGAAGCAGATGGCTTGGGAAGAGACTTAGGATTTACTTCTCAGCTTACAGGTTTGCTATTCCTTCATTTTAAAAGGACATTTATGGAAGCTTCTGAAGAAAGGCTCTGCTGACTAAAAACTAAGCCCTGGTTTCCCCTTGTGGTTTTCACACAGATGAGGCCTAAAACTGCCTAGAAAAAACAGTGAAATCAAGAAATGAGACAGATGAGCTGCAGAAGCTGGATTCCATTTCCAATACAAAACATTTGAGGTTCAGCAGGTTTCCCTACCTTTGTGTCATTTACTCATCTCAAGCATAGCTGTAATGTCAGTGGGGACAGGCAATAACTAAAACGTTATCCAAGAGTCAGAACAGCAGCTAGGAAGTCAAAGGGTTTTTTTCTCCTCATCCATTCAATCATCTTCTACACAGATCTTAAATGCAAGAATTTGGAGCATCTTGCTGGTGGAAGCGGACTTAGCTGTAATTCACATCATCAAATCATACAATTGTTCAAGTTAAGATCTCTGAGTCCAACCGTTAACCCAGTACTGCCAAGTCCACCACTAAACCATGTCAAGTGCCACATCGGCACATCTTTTTAAATCCCTTCAGGGACCAACACCCCCGGGCCCTATTCCACTGGGTAGAAAATACTGGCCCCAACACTGAGTCCTGGGGAACACCACCTGTGACCGGTCGCCAACTGGATTAAACTCCACTGATCACCTTTCTTTGCGCCTGACCATTCAGCCAGATTTTTACCCAGTGAAGAGGGCAACTATCCAAGCCATGAACAGCCAGTTCCTCCAGGAGAATGCTGTGAGAGACAGTGTCAAAGGCTTTACTAATCCACAGGAAAGGCAGACAACATCCACAGCCTTTTCTGCATCCACTAAGCGGGTCACCTTGTCATAGAAGGAGATCAGGTTGGTCAAGCAGGACCTGTCTTTCACAAACCCCTGCTGTCTGGTCTTGATGCCCTGGTTGTCCTGTATGTGCCACGTGATGGCACTCAAGGTGATTTGCTCCTGGCACTGAGGTCAGACTAAGGGTGTGTAGATCTCCAGATCCTCCTTCCAACCCTTCTTGTAGATGGGCGTCATGAAAGAGTTGCAGTTACTGTACTTCCAGGAGGGAACAGGTTGGGTAAGACACTGAACAGGCAGTGACAATGTCACCTTTTTATCAGTTTGTGACGATAGTACAGGGTATTTTATCACATCTCTGCAGAGGCCAAGCAGCTTGTCTGTAGGTGTGTCCAGACCCCACCTTCCCAGAGAATGAGATAAATTAATTTTTCTGATAATTATGAGTATGACATTTGGTGCTGAATATACATGCATATGAAAAAGCTTTATTGGCCACTTGTCAAAACTATTTAATGTTTGTAGTTAGTGCACAAATCTTGCTTCAAGTTGCCACCAATACACAGGAGCTGTAAGGCACATCTGTGTGGTTGTGCTTGAAAGCATGAGACACGAGCGAGAATCATTGGCTGAGAGTGGACCTGCACAACTCTGTCTTACTTTGACGGTGAAGCATTTTATTCCCACAAGCACTGTTTTAATTTTCCAGCTTGATACAGGATTACATTTTGTTGCTAAATTCACCCTTTCTACAGATCTTGTCATGGCTGCTGTTCTGCTGAATACAACTCCATTCAAGACGAAACCTTTCTTGCAAACATGTGTAATTTCCATCACAAGCTTCTACCTCCAAATTATGTGGTACTGTGTTTTCCACATAGGATCAAAAAAGAAAAAACCCCCATAGAAATAAAGGACTAGGTTCTATGAATGAAGAGATTTTAAAATATAAGCTGCAAAAATGGAGCAATCTGACTGGGTCACAAAAAGTTCCAAGCACAGTAATTGACACTGCTTGGAGCTAATTAGTTGCATCAGCTTCCTTCATGCTAATTTATTCATAATGAAAGAGGAAAAAAGAAAACCAGGAATTTTGCTTTAAGTACAAGTACTGCGTATGAGCAGGCAAACGCCAAAAAATTCTGCAAGCTAAAGTTAGACTGTGCGTGATCAAATACATAGCCCTACTCCCACAACCATGTATCTTTGAATCCCTTGGGACATCCCCCTGGATCACTGGGCTTGCAGTTGCACAGCAGCACTCCCATTTCCCAGCGGATTTTTCTTCCAGGCATCACGCGTGTGCGAGGGGCTGCTCGTAGGGATGCAGCTGCTGGAGTGAGAGCTTCTTTCCACTCCTTTTTCTCCCATTAATCTGCTCCGTGACGACAGCAGAACCAAACAAAACTTCTCGGTGCAGGTAGTTCCTGTGATCTAGTGCCCGGCTGAGTGTCTGACAAAGCCGTTTTTGGCTTGTGACCAAGGCTGTGATGCTCTGCGGATGAATTAGGGGAAGAGGGATCAACACTGCAACTGTGTAGATACAGCAAATGTGAGCTAAAGGTTTGAGTGCTTCCCTATGGTACGGAAACACCCCAACTCTCCCTCCCCTGCATGAAAGGGTGTCTGCAATACCAGATGTCCTCCTACCCCAGCACTGGACAGACCTTGCATTGCTAAGCTTCCAAATTTATTTAGTCTTATTTATGCAGTTAATTTAGGTTTATACAGTTTGATATAGGCAACGGCATTTCCTAGAATAATTTGAGTTCTCATTTGACTGCACCACAATATCTCCTTAAAGAATTTGGGTCCCAGGAAAGAAAACCTGCTCTGTAACAACTGCTACCTGGACAAGGCTTTCCAATAAAAGTGTTTTTGGGAATCATAGAATCATAGAATCAGCCGGGTTGGAAAAGGCCTCTGAGATCATGAAGTCCAACCCTTGAACCAGCACTGCTGTGGTTACTGGGCCATGACACTAAGTGCCGCATCCAGTCTCCTCTTAAAAACCTCCAGGGACAGAGTTGATGTTTAAGTATCTAAACCCAATAAAAAATGCAGGACATATGATGAGAATGCTGGATCAGATGGCAAAGATGAGCTTTCCACCCCCGGTTTTTCTCCGAGTTGTTCCACTATTCCACATTTCACTAATGTATTTTTAGACTACATTATGAAATCATGAATAAAAGAATAAACTGAATCTAAATTAAAAAGGTATGTAGCAAGCATTATGCTATAAACCATGTTAAATGCACATAAAAATTTAAGAGAAATCAAATTTGATCCATTAGTTTCTGAGGAACCTGAACAAAAATATTTCTGCTTTGGACTGGGCTGGCTTTTCAACAGTAAACAGCTTCACTACAGATCAGCTGCAACTGAGCTTTGAAATATTAGAGTTTTTATAGTATACAAGTGTCTTGGACAGGAGAGGAAAATGGAATTTTGGGGTTTTGTATTTTGGTTTGGTTTTTTTTGTTGTTGTTGTTTTGTGGGTTGTTTTGTTTTACTTTTATCAACTAAGTATACTTCATAGGGATTTTCCAAAAAGAAATCCATTGGACTTTAATAGTTCATCATGTATTGGCTGCAGACATTGTGATTTGCAATGGATTCAGAGAAGAAAATCTGTAATATTTTGATAAATTGTGCTGTTTTATAATATTAATTTGATCTGCAAAACTCCTCTCATCTTGGGCAAAGCAGATTTTTCTTTAGGCACACGTAAAATCTTATTATGTGTTCTCATTATCATTCATCATTATGGTAAAGAGAAAGATAATACTGTATTGTGCCTAGACTTGAACATTTTAAGGGAATGTAAAAGGCTATATGAATATCTTATGAAGTGATTGCAAAATAAAATTGACATCAAAGTGATTCGACTATGTAACATATTATTCCCTCTCTGTAAAATTGGATTCTTACTGAAAAAAGCTTTTCTTCTTTTGCCTTTGTGAAAGAAAAAACATAAGCCTCCTGCCCTTATGGAACAATACAGCATTTTCCCATGTTTACAAGGACAAAATGATGCATCCTCCTGTGTATTTTTATCTGAAATTTAATTTTTGATGCTTGATTGAAGTAAATCCAGCCCTTCCCCATTCATTTCAGCATGTTGCCCTAAAACTGAGACTTGAGTGTGACACCCAAAACAGTGAAAACAAACTGCAAAAGCATTAATGGGACTCCAGGGGCCAAAATAATTACCAGATATTAATGACCTGCTTAGCAACTGGAGCAAAATATCTGGGCAGGGAGGTGGCTGCCATGGAGGTCTGCGCAGCAGAACCATGTCACCCATCCTCCAGCTCCTCTTCAAGCTTCTTTTTCTTGAAATTGCTGTCAAATTCCCATTCATGTCACACACTCATATTTGGAAATGCTACTTTCCAGAAGATTTTAAGCTCAGCTGACATTTCCATGAGGTTCCTCTGTAAGTGTGCCTATTGGTGGCCCTTGGAGACCTTGCTCAGAGGCACATAAATCCCACCAAAGGGCGATGGCTCCTGGAGAGACACAGTGCATTCACAAAACACAAAGTACAGATCCAGTGTAAACATACTTTGCCTGTTCAAATCTGCTCAAAATACTTTGAATAATAAACTTTGTCCTGCCAGTTGTTATGACAAATTTGGTGTTCTACCACAGCTGCTCTAAAGTTGTCATGAACACCCCACAGTTTGCAGATCAGTGATGACGTTCATATGAATTATATTTGTGCTGTTGGATTCTCCAGCCACGCATGGTTTCAGTTTTGTGATGAGGAGGCCCCTGCAACTTAATTATTCCCTAATTTAGTTGTCTCTGCGTAAATCAGCTTTCAGTTGATGCTTTCCTTTGTTTTGGTATGCATTAGGAGCAATATCTCAGCCTCTTCATGAAGCACCACACAAACCACAAAAAACTTATTGACTCCAGCAGGGCCAGGATTACAACCTTAGTTTTGCAATCTTACTTTAGTCTTCTCTTAATTAATTTAATTCTGATATCATTATCTAGATTGCCCCATTCATTCAGCATCACAGCATCTATATCTTCATTCTCACTGGCAGGCTTTAGTAACTTTGCAAATGGGGCAGCTCTATCTCCCTTTCCTACCTTTTGATCTTTACTAACAACTTTCCTTTAATGTCTGCTGAGCTCAGCCTTTTATCAGGCAGAGCACTCCACCCTCCCTGGTAGAGGGGGCACTGCTCTGATCAACGTAGGCATGTGGAACTGAATTTTTACTGTCTGCCTCTCAAGGTGATCCTGCTGGTCCATCCTGGCTCTCCAGCCAGTTTTAAAACCAGTTCAACCAAATCCAATTTAAAACTGAATGGCAGACAGGATTTCATAAAGTTTTACAGCCCGTTCAAGTTTAGCTAGTTTCAGGACCTGTGTTGTCTCTTCTGGGGGGTGTTTCTTCTGGTATCTGCCTTGGGTGGACAGTGCTGGTGTGGGTGGGCAAGCACAGTAACCCATAACTCGTAGTAGGCAGTACAGGCTGAAAAGTATATAATCCATACTGTGCTGTTATTCCATTTACTTTGTTTTATGAAAAGAGATCAGCTGTTGCCTTTTATTTTTTGCTTAGTGGCACAAAAATGCAATTCTGTTGCTATTTTTAAAGTTAAATTTAAAGGCCCAAACTATTCCATGGTTCTGTTACTCAATAGACAAGCTGCCCCTTCCTCTGCTTGGCCACAGTGTGACTGTGACTCAGCTAGTGTGAAGCAGGGACCCAGCAAAGAGGACAGGCACTGCAGCCAGGTCAGAGCAAGAGAAGCCCAGGGGTCAGGGTGCAGACTGGCATGACTTGGGCCGTAAATCATCCCATATCACTGGGATAAAAATTGTTATTCTGGTATAATCACTTTTTAAGTAGAAAAAAATTGTATTAGCATGTCTATGCTACATACTACATGGATGTAACTCTGTTATTTTTTAAATGTGTAAATCTTGGTCCACCTCCCTGCTCAAGAAGGGCCATTTGAAGCAGGCTGCCCAGAGCCATGACCTTTTGTCTTTGACTGTGGCTTCTGAATATCCCCAAAGATGGAAACTCCACAACTTCCCTGAGCATTCTGTGCCAGTGCTCAGTAATAAACATCCTGGTCATGATGGCTTTTTTCCATGGTGCATCTTGTTGTTATACAAGATTTAATACAGAGTATGTCCATTTTCAGAGATGCTGAGCAGATCCCATTGACTCCAACGGTGGTTGGGAAGGTTCATTGCTTTCAAAGATCAGGCAAGTCCTATGGTTTTCCTCTCCTAGAGCAGTAACAATTTCAGGATGAAAAGACAGCAGTGAAAGGATAAATCTGGGGCACAGACAGACACAAGTGCACTGCCTGCCCTCTGTCATTTTTTTCTGAGTAACTTTAAACTCTGATGCACTCTGGCTCTCAGGCAAGGCACGTTTTCAGAAGCTCTCAGATGTCAGTGGTTGCAAAGCTCAGCTGAAAACTGAGCACAAATGGAAAATCCTGTCCTTTGGTCTCTCACGGCACATCAAGGATTTGCTGTGACCTCTTTAAAACTTACCTGCTCTGCCAAATTTTCTCACTTCCATTCACTTGCACCTATGGGCATCATTTGGCTGGAGGACAAACAGTCCAAACAGATGAGTATGACTTCCCCGCAAAGAGTTGACAAAATACAATCATCCCTGAACCCTGAAGGCAGAGAATGGACACTGGCAGGAAGGCAAATATATGAGCAAGCAGCATCTGTGTGGTGCTGGTTTTCTTGAGTCATAGTTTGTTTACGTGATGCTTTCCGTACAACGTGTGGGTTCTCTCCCCGTCATCGCTGAGATGAAGCTGTCCAGCACGACAACAAAATAAGCTGCTCTGCCTAGCAGTGGAAAGGTCTCTTCTCAGCACATATTACAGTTTGCTTAGATGGGTGGTTAAAGATGGTGTGTTGATTTTAATGAAGATTGATAGTCAACATGATTATGCTGCCTGCCTTGCTTCTCTGCTGGATGCTCAGCAGAGAGCTTGGCGAACCTTAAACAATGGGATCGCCTGTTGATTCGGGGATTAAAAGCTGTCTGTGGAATAGCATGCTGAGAAAATGTGCTGAGAGCTTCTGCTGAAGGGGCTAATTCATAGTCTAGTCAAGCAGCTTTATAACCATGCCTATCATGAAATTTTGTTATCAGTATATTGTTTGAATCACAGATCGATGCACACTGATTTTGGCAAATCTAATTAGATTTGATGGGGAAGAACATGGCTGCATTTTTAAGGCTCTGTAGTTCCCATCTTTCTATGCAGAATTTGATTTTTGATTTGTTTAACAGCAATTAAGAGTTGTGAATCACGATTCTGTGGAGATGTCAGCCATGGTTATCCCAGTGACTTAGCCAATCCCATCTGTCACCCAACACTGAGAATGAGAGACTGGGAGTCAGAGCTCCAGTAGCTCCCAGTTACATCGCTCAGAACTCAATGTGTGCTCACTGTATGGCCACAGGCAAGATATTTTACATATCTGCACCTCAGTTTACATATCTGTGAACTTGGATATAGCATATATATGAATCTTAAGGGCATTATAAGACTTCATTGATCACTACTACTTCTACATTGATCAATACTGCTTCTAAACTGCTTCCATTTCTTCTGCTTCCATGGCACAACACAAAACTAATTATCATAATTTGAGATGTGCCAGGGGCACAGCCTGGTGCATATCTACCTTTGTGAGTACTGTGGCTGCTCTGATTTCAATTTTTGCTTATTATATGCTTGTTGCTTAAATCTCTTCTTGGTAGAGCAAGGATACCAGCTACAGAGGTGTCCACTATGAGGTCAAGGTTTAAATGGGACATTCTCTAGGACTAAACTGGTGAGATGGTGAGAAAGTTATGATAGATGGCTGCCAGATACTTCTCCCTCTCTTCTTAGGTCTTTTCTCCGGTGCTGGTGGAGTTTATTTAGCAGCAGTTAATCAGTTTGCCTATATTCATATTCCCTTACTAGGAGGAATCCTGTGCCTTGTAGCTTAGGAGCAGCAGCATCATGGCTGTGAAATGGACTTCTAGATTCTGGGACAGTGTCCTGCTCTGGTGCACACTCTTACCTCTGACATGGGAGCTGGAAGAAACAGGCCAGCACAGGCCAGAGGCTGAGATAGCTCATTGCACTCTGGGTGCAGCCACTCTCTGGGCAGCAGAGACATGCAAAGAAGGGTGTTGGACCAGGTCTCCCACTTCTTAGGGTGGTGCTGGGTCATTATATGAAACGTGGGCAGTGGTGCCACTGTCACCAGTCGTGCTAATGAGAGCACAACTCTCCCAGCTGCCTTTGAGGAAGATCCCAGCCCTGCAGCGACAAACCAGCCTGTCCAAGCCTCCAGAGGGCCAAGCCCCGATGCCTGCCCCATAGCTGTGCCCACACAAGAAGTGTGGGGCACATTCATAAACTTTGGAAAAGCTAAACTTTAAACATGAATGCATAAACAGTAACTGGTCTTGAGAGAAGAGGGACACCAGGTCCAGCGTGTGTTTCACACACCATCCCCCACTTCCATCATGTTGCTGGAGGAGCACTGTGCATTGCCCCAAGCTCAGGTCACAACTTGACTGTGTCAACACACCTGTCCTGTCAGTTTGTGGGCTTGCCAGTGTCACTCTCCCTTGAAAATCACTCACTTCAATGTTGTATATTTGTTATAGATGAAGAGATTACTGTAAAGGCTAAAAAAAGAAAGTAAACAGAAAGAGAAGGACCCTGGGGATACCATGGTGGCATATGCCAGCTTGGCTGGTCCAACCTGTTTATAATGTGTAACACAATCACAGGTGCCAAAGAATAACCGACAAGTTAAACAGTTTCCTCTTTGCTATTTAGCAATAGGATCTTTGTGTGAGAAGAGCAGAGGTCCTGCTGTTTTCCCAGGAGCCAAGTGCTTCAGGAATGGGCAAGCAGACACCAGGCTCTCCTCTGGAGACTGGTGGCATTTTACCTGCTCTGTGTATCCTCTGCTGCTGTTGAGACATGCAGTCCTCCTGTGGGCACAGGGCTCTCCTGAGACTCGACCTAAGGCTCTTATCTCTCATCTGAGGATGTCTTCAGGTCCTGGGTATTCTATCTCTGCTGACAGCATCACTTTCCACTTCCTCTCCCAGGCATGCATCTTTCTGTTGTGATCCTTCACCCTTCACACGAAACAAATTTGACTCCTTCTCCCCAAGGACTCAGTCAGTCCTTTTCTCAGGGACTTCCTTGGGAAATCTGGCTGGGACTCCAGTGTTGCTGCCTCCCTCTCTCTTTTTTTGCTCACAGCATCTGTTTTTCACCAGCGATGCTAAACCTCTGGCTCAAGACTTTTGATAACTCTCCCCCAAACTCAGGCATGCTCATCTCTGGATCTAATTTCCAACTTCAGTAATGCAGATATTTGGGTTCACTTTACTGCTTTCTTCTTTCTTAAATCACATTCAATCCAGTAATTTTAAAAGCTCTTCATAATTTCAAATGGAGTCTTTGTATCTCTCTGCCCTACCCCTTCAGTCTTGCTGCACACTCAGAAGAGTCATATTTCTTCTTTTTTTTTTTCTTTTTAATTCCACACACTTGTGGAATACATGGAGCATCTGAGTCACGTGCTCCCATAACTGGGCCATCAGCGACAAGTCTGTTATTTCTGTGCTTTATACCAACTCTGAATATCCTCTTTGTCTGCTCTGGAGACACATCTAAGCTATCTTAAATCTATTCTTCATCTCACATTCAACATGGAGAACACATGGAAGGCAGTAGAAGTCTTGCCAGCAGCTTTGTAAAGTTTTCAGTCTTTGTTTCTGCTATTGTTGCCACCTGCTCCTGGCTCTTAGAGCTTTGTCCCCACCAAAATCACAGGTGAGTCACCATCACCTAGAGATGGATCACTGGGTACAGGAATGCATTTTCTTTAGATTAATAAGAGTACTTAAATGACTGGGAAATAGAAATGAATTCTAATAAGCACCACCGCTTTATACCATTTTTTAATCACAGAATGAACTTCATATTGGTAAATACAGCAGGGAGATACATGTAAGGGTGAGGGGAAGAGCCAAGAGAGATTGTGTTAAATCATAGCACTTGTTGCAGAACAAATGAGTGTATACTGGCTCTAAATACATTCAAGATGGAAATTAGGTGGTTTCTAATCTTCGGAGAAGAAGAGTTCCAAGATAATACCCAAGAAGGTGAAGCGAGGACAAGACACTGATACTTAGCTTAATGCCTTTATGGGCAGGCTAATGCGAAATGTTGGTTTCTATCAGGAGAGGAGCAGATGCAATGACCCAGCCCTTTCTCCTGAGTGTCTGAGATGACTTAGGTTTTTGGACAGTTCTGGAATTAACCTGGAACAAGCTTAATCCCTGGATGATGGAAGGTATAATTACTGATATGATTATACACTCTCAGCTGCTTTTTCTGCTGTGTCTCTCCATGACCCATGTTTGGGGGGAATGTGTAGTGGTTTGCTCCAGCCTCTGCTGCATCTACCTGCCCTGGCTGATGACACTTCACTTTCCAGCTGCCTGTGGTCACCAGCTGGAAGCTGTCACCTCTGAGCTCTGGTAACCTCAAAACCATCACAGCCCTCCTTGGCTCCATTAGCACTTCATCTAACTTGGCCAGCCTTGCCTGACATGGATTAAGCAGCACTCATGTGATCCCTGCTGCCAGCAAAGCTGTTGGGGTCATAGGCAGGGAAGAAAAAGCAGGGTGCTGAAGGGCAGAAGGCTTCAGCTGCTACAGCCTTGTTGCAGCCTAGCCCTGATCTTTGCCTCAGATTTTCTTTTGGACTTGAAAGAGTGTGCTGTGTCAGTTGGCCTTGACTTTGCCATGTTTAACTTGCAGGGGTGAACTCAGAGCAATGCAATAGCCTTGTATAAGTGTGCTAAGCTGTTGTAAGGATGATTACACTCAAGTGCTTTATTGACATGAGACTATTAGGTCCTAATATGAGATGATTTTTAGAGCACAAACACCAGATAGGCTGCAGGGCTGAGCGATATGAACACAAGGCATATTCTATGTGCCTGTGGAAAGTGGATCATTTTGTTTCCTGTAATGAGAGATCCTGGTGTGATGGAAACAGTGGGTCCCCCCCTGACTGCTGAGGCTCCAGCTGTGCCACTGCTGTGGGGAATGTTTGGTGGTCACCTGCCACCCTCCCGCCAGCCTCCCTGGAAAGGTATAATGGGTGGCCTGTGAATTTTTATGGGGTCTGGGGTTTAACTTCCAAACCCCAGGGGTGCCTTGCAGTGAGTGGGAGCAGCATGTTCTTTTGCCACAGCTTGCAGAGGTCTCTCCAGAAGCCACATCTGGACAACCTTGTGTGAATGTTGTGTCACTTTGCTGTGTGTAAACAGGCAGGCAAACTTCACTCCTCTTTATGATATTTTCTTGGCTTTGTCATGCCAGGAATTGAACATGAGAGTACCTATCTCTTGTCACGGCACACAGAGCTGTGTTCACAGCCATGCTGCTGGTGCTGGTAACTCGTGGGCAAATCTGTGGCATTGGGAAAACCAATCTGATTTGATGTTTTAACAGCAGATTCTCTGTGTGTTTTGCCAAGGAAGGAAGGGAGTCCTAGGGAGACAGGAATGAAAACTCAATTTTCAGGGCTATTTGATACGTATTTCTCTTCTGCTCTGGCAGCCAGGAGTTGTGAACGAGTCACCAGGGCCCCATTTAAGGGAAATACTCATGTGAAGGCAAAGTAATAGTTTTATGTCACTGCTTCTCCCAAACTGCAGAGTGGGAATGGACTTGGAGAAAAGTGTGTCAGGCTGCTCCAGAATAAAGTGTGTCAGGGTGCTCTAGCTGACAAAATGGACCTTTGGTTCCATGAATAACTGTAGATTTTGATCTTTCTTCTGAGTTCACTGATCTTGGGAGGTCATTTATTTAGGACTTGATCTCCAGCCAGCTATTAGAATATGGGCCAAAGTGATCTCCACCTCTCTTCTGCTGCAGCAGAAAGCTAAAAGGGACGGCACAAACCTCTTCAACCTACCTGCTTAGGAGGGCTCTCATCTCTCTTACTGTGAGCCTGCAAAGCCTCTTTTTACAACCCAGTGTTCTATCTTGTTAAATTGCAGGACCACAGAATTGCAGCTTGGATAAAGCCACATTTTCTACCATAATTTTGCGCCTTTTGCACAAGCATTTACTTCTCCTGTAATGACCAGGTTGTTCTTGCAGATCAGCTCTTTCTTGCAACAGTCAAAGCACCATAGGGGAGTTGGGAGCATATGTACATATGTATGATTAAATGAAGCAGCATGTGCTATCCACATGACGATGTCACTATTCTGGGTATAGACGTGCTCTGTGCAGAGGCTGATTAGCCTGATGTGGCAGTGGTAGCTCCCAGGCTGGGCATCACAACCCATGCAGGTGCCAACCTCCTCCATACTGCAGGAAACACATTGCAGCTCCTGCATCACTGCAGAGGTGCTGGTACAGCAGGATTTTTTTAGGTTCCCTCCTCGAGAGAGCAATAACAGCATGGAGAAAAATCTCACATGGCATTGAGACTTCTGCTTCATTTCAGGTCCAGCCTGGGATTTCATATTTTCATTTTCATTTTTTCTTAGTTTGTTAAAAAAAAAAAAAAAATTAAAACAAAGCTTATTTTGTCTATACACTGGAGACTTGCTCTTCTCCTGTTTCATGAGTCTGCAGCCTGTTCTGTATTTTCAATGTTCTTTTTTCCAGTACTTGGAAGGCTGCAAAGCTACTTTCTCTGCGTGTGTGTGGGATGCTTGTATCCTTCTCTACTGTGATTGTTTGGAGACAGATATGTCAGCACTTGAATTCGGGAAGAATGTAATTAAAAAAAAAAAAAAAGATTTCTATGAGAAGCAAACTCACAGTGTTTGCAATAAACAGGGTCGAAGGCATCTGTCAGGGCGAACAAATGTGGAAGACAAGCAATAAAGGCTCCAGTGCCGCTCACCCTCAGATGTTGAAGCTGATCCCGTTCTTCCGCAGCACCTTCGTGTCCGAGGGAGCAGGACACGTCGTGGGGTCCCACGACTTTCCCGCGCACGCTGTGCACCGCCGCGTCGGCTGCCCCTGCACCTGTGGAGTGCCGCAAAACAAAACAAAAAAAATCTAGCAATTTATTTATTTAATTAATTACATTTCGGGCTATGCCGAGGCACGCTGAGGCGTTGCCGGCGGTGCGATGCAGAGCAGTGCAGTGCGGTGCCGGCGGTGCGGTGCACTGAGATGCTGTGCCGGCAGGGCCACGCGGTACTGGCGGTGCGATGCGGTGCCGGCGGTGCGGAGAGATGCGGTGCGGTGACGGCGGTGCGATGCCGGTGGAGCGATGCGGTGCCGGTGAGGCGCGGTGCGGTGCCAGAGGTGCGATGCGGTGCAGGCGGAGCGGTGCGGTGAGATGAGATGCGCTGCCGGCGGTGCGGTGCTGGTCGAGCAGTGTGGTGTCGATGGAGCTGTGCGGTGCCGATGG
>VZRE01012000.1:132598-198344 GCA_013396775.1 Cephalopterus ornatus
CTGCCGAACTCGGGGAGGTGGGGAGGAAGAAATGGGTGCCCACCCACCCGTCCCGTGGTGTGGGGAGACCCCCGGGGCAGGGAGGTGACGGGAGGTCCCCGCGGCGCGGGCCTGGATGAGCCCTCTGTTACTGCGCGGAAGATGCGCGCTGCGCGCAGGCCGGGGCGCGGAGCCGGCCTGCTGCTGCCTGCTCTGCCTGCTGCTGCCTGCTCTGCCTGCCTGTGTGTGCGGGGTGAATTAGGCTTTAACCCGCAGCACTGGGCTGCCTTGCTCGGCCACCGTTGGTGTGGTCGGTCTGGTTCTAAGCTGGGTATCAGGAGGGCCTGAAGAATAGACAGGAAGGATTCTGTGGATGTTCCAAGGACCGTTTTTACAAAGGACTTTTTTAGGCCGTCTTTCCCTTAAAAAAAGTTGTATGGGGATTTTAAGTACAACTTTAATAGGCCTTATTGCATTTTTATACCTAAATGATACTGAAGTGTTTCCATTGACAGGATGCTTTAAGACTGGGATCTCGGTCTGTTAAGCTGCTGGTTGCTGCCTCTTAAAATATTGTGTGGAGAAATCCCAGCAGAACCGAGAACTGTATCTTAGAGATGCTGCGGGCCTTCAGTGAGATCTTTTTATTCCCATCCACGTTGACAAGTTTAGACATGTTGTCCTGGCCACGGATCTGGTCAGACACAGTCAGTTGTGAGACCCACACTAGTTCCTCTTTACTAATATATTAAAAAATGTACATTATTTAAGTCATTCATTTGGAACAAAAGAGCTTTTCTGAGGGTATATTAGAGTATATTAGCCATTGCTAAATACAAAGAGCACAATATGTTATGTGCATGTTAGGGCTGCAGAAGATGAGAGTGTTTGTTTCTTCATGGAACAGAAATACCATGTCACTAATGCCAGTTTGCACCAACTGGTGTGGATTATCCTAAATGCACTTATACACATCATTGCAAAACCTGAGGATATTAAAATAATGTAGCTCTGAAGTGTTGACATCACTAATAAGTAAGGATACATTCTGATACTTAGGTGTCATAAACATTCAATTTCCTTTCACTTGTGACTTTAAAAATTATTTAACAAATATGTACATTTTCCAAGCACGTAGGGCAGTAAGATGCTCTTTTGTGTTAGGGGTTGCATATCTCTGATAAAGGACGGCTCACACCTCAGGGAGGTTCAAGTGATTTTATATTCACTATGCATCATTTTAGAAATGCACCTCTAACTTTATTCTTTTTACCTCTCTCTTCTGTCTCTCGTAGCATTAAGTCAGGAGTCTGGCTTACAGCTGGTTTAGCATTGTTGTAATTCAGATTGATCTGACTGTACCTCTGTGCATTTTAGGTTGTGTTAAGGTAATTAGTGATACGGGTGCAGTTTGCCAGCCAGTGGGGATGCCTCTATACCAGTTTGGAGTAAAATGTACTGTGCATCTCTGTGTCTCACATCCCTGGAAGAGGGGCCATGCCGGACTGGCTGCATGGGGACAGCAAGATCAGTGCCAGCTCGCTGCCTCTGTGAGGCCTGGAGGGTTTGGCATCATTTTCATCTGCACGCTGATGTCCACGCTACGTCAGAGCCGGTCTGCAGCAGCAAAAATAGGGAAGGGCTCAAGGCCTGCTGCCGTTGAAGGGCCTGTCTGTTGCAGAAAGGAATCCTGTGTTTGAATTAGTTTGTAAATTGGAATATTGTCGTCCTGGGTGAATATGCATGCTTGGAATATAAGTTTGGCTAGAGCTGCCAGATTTCAGAGGCGATGGTGAGTTGTGTCTCCTGACGACAGTGTGGTTCTGCAGCTTCTGTGTCACGGTGTGCTCTCCTTTCTGTGCCCCTGCCGCACCAAAGCTCAGTTTTTTGTTTCATTAAGGACTTTTATCTTCTAAAATTGGTGCTTATGCCTAATGCTTTTCAAGATTTGAACCATATCTTCCTGTTTTTAATCAGAATTCTTTACAAAGGCAGCTTATACTTCCTGGCTGTACGTTTTATTTACTTTTGCATGAGGAATTACAGGGGATACCAATGTTGTGGAGCAAGGCTGGGTGAAAGAAAAGTGTGACTATATACTTTTAGGGTATTGGTGCATTTTTTGTTCATTTGGCACCTTTCAGGTGAAGGTGTTCAGTGCGTTATTACAATATCACTATTTTTCTACAGGCCTCTTCAGGCTTTTTCAGTAATTATGCTAGTGCAGCTCTACTAGGAATTGCAAAATCGTGCTAACAAGTGAGACAGCTTAAAAAATAATAATATTTTTTCCCCACTGGTGTGTGCAGACAACAGTGCTGGCAAGCCGTGGGAAAACGCTGTGACGTGGGAGGTATTTCTGCTGCTTGCAGGATTACTGGGGGTTTGTCTTTTGCTCCCACTAGATGAATTGAGCAGGGCTGGTGTCAGGCACTTGTAGTGCAGTGCACTGCAGCTGTGCACCTGTCAGTCCAGCAATGCCTGGTGGTCTGTCAGTGCCTCAGTGGAGCCTCTGTGCTGCTCTCAGTGCATCACTGCTGGAGATGCTGAGATGGTGAGCATGTCATCCTGACACTGCTGGCCAGGGGAGTGGCGGTGTGGTGTAACCTCCTGCTTTGTGAGCCAGGAGGGGTGCAGAGCTGCAAACTGAGCTAGTGGAGAGGAAAATACATACCTGGTCAGGAAATTTTTGCCTTTTTGCAGAGAGTTGATACTGATCTTATTTTGAAGCACACTGTGTTCTTTTCTCTGTTGCTGCTCTCTGGTAGCTTTAGTACTGAACACATTCATAGTTCCTGATGAGATTTATGAAGAGTGAGGAAGGCATAAAGACATAATCTGTCTCTTGGACCCATTATCACTGCATACGGGGCACATTCTCCCTTGTCACAGCTGCATTTGTTCCTGAGACTGTCTTCTTGTGTAGCAAAGTGCTCAGTGCCCTGGCAAGAAGTACTGCTGTGCATCTGCATATAGTTTACTTATACCTGAAGATGCAGTGCCTGCGATTTGCTTGCCTTGTAGGTACAGTTCAGTGGAGGACAGCCTTTTTTTGTTACTGGTGTTGCCATAAAGCAGTGCTCTTCAGTCTTCCCTCAGTTCCCTCTGTGGCAAGTGCCAGAGATCGTTTAGGATGGGGCTTGCCGGTGGTGCTTCCCTGCCTGTCACTCCAAGGGTGACAAATGAAAAGCAGTGAGATGGTTACCTGGCACATCAGCTCTGCTCTGCTGAAAACAGCAGTCTGCAGAGTGACACAAACACTGGGACCAGCCGGGCATACGGAGTGGTTTGGATGCGTATGATCTAAAACATCCAGATGTGTGTGATCTAAATGCTTTTTAATGCATCCCTGCATGGTATAATTCTTTATCTGAATTCAAGATACGGATGTGAATATCAAAGTGGAGCTGTATCCTGCAAATCGAGGGCTGGTTGAGTATCATCCAGGTTTTCCTGGCAGATTTGTCTTACCCCCTCTCATGGCCGTACTGTCACATCTTCACTGCTATTGGTATCTTCTATTTGTCAGCAAATACTACGATTACATGTCCCATCACCTCGAAGGAAAAATGATCCCTGAATTACTGCTGGTATAGTGCATCATGCAGGAAGGGGCTCTCGAGTGCAGCAGTGTCAGGCAGAGCTAGAACTGGTGCCTGGTGGATAATTCCAGTTAGAAGGTATGGCATGTGTCTTTAATGGCAGGAGTGATTAGCCGCTGAGACAAACTGCCAGTAGAAGAGGCAGATTCTTTCTCTCAGTCATTTCTGCCTTAAAACCTGAGTTGGAAGAAGCAGTAAGAAGAAGCTTTGTATAAAAATTACTGGGTAGGTTCCTGCAAATCAGCTCATTAGAAAGTTCTTTGGCAGGAGAGGGGAGGTTTGACCATGCTCCCTACTGTGAGGTTGGGTTGTGCGGACACTGGGAGCCCACCTGTGCTGCTGGGGAGTGGGCTGAGCTGAGCTGGGGCGTGCGGAGCACTGACAACGAGTAGCAGCCCAAAGCCCTGAAAGGATGGTGTAGTTGCACAGGACAGTGTCATTGCATGGCAGAGTGTCATTGCACAGGAGAGTGTAGTTGCCATGCGATGTTTTGGAAATCAGCCTTTTGTCACCTCTTTTGCATGTCTCGGTCATGGATACCCTGTGCCAGATCATGTACATGGCCAAGAGCTGCAGGACTTTGAGAGCTTCATGAGGGGAGAGGTTTACATCACTGGGGTTCTCACCTATAAGCTGGGGCATTGTCCAGGCACAGAACCCAGCTGCTCTTCTGGAGGTAGGAATAAATGGCAGAGAAGTCTAAAGAAAGCCCCAAAAGGATCACCTGTTTTGGGGAGAGGAGGTCTCTACTGCAAGAACAGGACCTGGAGCTGTAGGTGTTTCCTTAGAGGCAGGTGGAGAGCAGAGCTGGGTGGCAAAACCACATCCCATCATGTGGTTTGTTAAGCAGCTTGTAGAGACCATCAGCACAATGTGGGTTGGGCTGGGAGCCCCCAGACTTTGAAGTGGGCCAGTGCATGGATTTTAAGATGTAAAACTCTGGTCCAGTCCTCCTAACCACCGCCATCATCTTCCCTCCATCCAACTGGATAGTCCACTTCTCCGTGGCTTTCTCTGAACGCCCATTCTGTGCTGCATGGCTTCCCTGGGTAACTGCTGATTGTCTGCCTTGTCTGTGCTTTAGATTTACTGCTGGAGTTGAGCTAGTTAAGGGGTATGTCAGGCTGGTAATGCCTTTGGTGTGGATGCAGCATCCTGATTCCTGGCACTGGTAGAAGCCATCATGTTAGTACTACTTTAAGTTCTGCACTAGGGGAATTTTGCGAGGTAGCAAATCCTACAGGTTCAAAGTCATTCCCAAGCAGGCATGGTACGTGCTGTCTGCTGACTGCTTATATACTGCACGCCTTTGGTCTTGGGTAATTTTGTGCCTGTCCTGAATTCCCAACAGCTGGATTGAAGAGGTTGCTTACCTCACTTTTCTCCTCCCAATCAGAAGAACTAAAATTTTAGATCTTTTCACCAGTGCTGCGGGAGTAGCAACCTGTGAAGTCCTGTATAGATCTCATCTGGTATGGGGGAGCTATTGCCAGAAAGTTAAAAGGAGAAGAAAAATCCAATTTAGGAGTATTTTAAAAAAAAAAAAAAAGGACAACAACCTGCAACTCTTGATTAACACTTTATTTTTTGAGGCCTAATGATCATACTGCAACCATCTTGTCTGGAAAATGTTGGCTGAGCAAAATCCCAGCCAAAATTAGATGCATTGCATTGCCTCGTGCAGTTCCCAGCCCAAGTAGGGAGCAAGCCCTGCATGCACAAGTGGAAGGGGCATGCTGGCTGTGCAGGGAACACATGGTGCAGGAGGCTGGACTGTTACTGCTTCTGTAGGTTTGGGAAAGGTGGCTTTTCCTAGCCATCTTTCAGAGGTGCTGTGTCCCTGCAGCTTGGTGTTGGATCAGGTATCACTGTCCCTGGCGGTGATGCAGTGCTGAGGTATGTGTGGTGTTGTGCATGTTGGTTTACGTGGTGGAAACAGCAGCCCTGGGCTCATGGCTGAGCTTGTGGCATGTGGAGCAGTGGCCAAAGCCCAGGCTGTGCTTCAACCCTTGATGTTACATCTCCCTGAATGGAAAAAGCATGGGTCTCTCTTTGCTAATATTAACATTTGGTATTATTATTATTATCTTCATCATTAAAACTATCATGATTATTATATAAGCTGTGTTGCAAACATAAAGTTTATTGTACAGTCACATAGTCATGCTATAGCAGTCTCTAGATGTGATGTACCAAAACCCCTTAATGTTTCAACTGGGGTTGTGAATAAGTAGTCACAGCTACCAATGCAATGACTTATAATTTAACACACAGATCAAAAGCTATGGTACATCCTTTTGGAAATATTTAGTAATGTTTCCAGCCCTATTTAAGTAGTAATGGGTTGTTTACTTTTGGTCTTCCTTCATAAGAGTAGGAAAGTCTGAAATACTTTTTCCCAGAAGTTCTCATGGGGGGAGCAAAGGCCAAGAGCTTCGTGCTATGGCACAGACAACTGGGAAACTGCTCAGGGGTTTTAGATGATCGTTTTCTGTGTGAATTGCTGCATCCTTTGATTTACAGGTATCTCACATCTGGTTCTGGTTCTTAGCTTTTGAGTGTGGACAAAGCTTTACATTTTTTTAACTGTGAAAAAGGCTGCTGTTAGATTATATAAGAATAACAAAAAGGTACATGTGTTTGGTGTTACAGAGGAAAATAATCAGCCTTGTTTATGAGCTGAGAGGTTGGACTGGAGATCCCAGAGGTTTCTTACCACCGGCACTTCCCTGTTTTTGTGGTAACTGAAGCAAAATTGAAAAGCTGAGCTTCAGGTCTGTGTTTGTGGAACAAGATGGAAGAAGGCCCAGCTTTCCTGAATACATAAGAAAAAGTAAATAAATGTGATTCAGATAAGCAGGTTCAGAGGAGAAATTTGTCTTAAAGTTTTCCTTATTTTGGTTGCTAGCAAGGAGACCCAACAGTTCTGCTTGTTACAAGTGGCTTGGAAAGATGATGGGGTTCCCGGTGCTTGGCCGTGGGTAGGATTTGGGATCTCGGCAAGCCATTTTTTCTCCTCCTCCCTTCTTCCATCTGATTCTCATCTGCGAACACATTGGGGCAGCCACTGCCTTTCATTACTGTTTTTCACAGCATAGAACAGCAGAGCCCTAATGTCAGGTGGACCCTCAGAGCCTCACAGAAATCTTTGAGCTCCTGTACTTGACGTGATCAGAAATGGCATTATTGATGACTTGTGTAGGTTGCTGCCTTTGAAGGGGAGGTCTGATGGCTGCCACCAACACAACCAGACAGGAAAAAAGCTTTTGAAAACTTCTCACCAAGCAGCTATATGCTTCAAGTGCAAATCTTGAAGGTCTGGAAATAAGACCTTCCTTAGCTCCTAGTTTACTGTGATGTGTAAGCACGAGTACCTGCTTTTCATTTTTCATAGCACAGTCAATGGCCATTCTTCATATGGAGGAGGAAAAGGGAAGGGAATTTTGCAGTGATTTTATATTTTTAATTTTAAAGATAAGCATATGAAGTACAATCTGCAAGTTGCTGGGTGGTATAACTATCTTTGAGGCAGGTTGTAGCCTGTTCAGAACTCAAGATGTTGCCATTAGCATAAGGCACAACATTATATTTCCTGGGGGTACAGCCTGTACCCCTCTGTTGCTACCCACGGTCCCTGCCTTCCTTGTAAATCTCGATGACCTGAGAGACTTCTAACAAATACCTTATTTTGCAGCATGTTTTTAATAACTTTTAGTGAGTATTTTCCTTGGGTACTTTTGTGAGACAAATTACAATAAAGAGGATATAAATTATGTCTACCCCTCCATTAATTAACACCACCTCACGGATCGCAGCAGTATGAGAGGGAAATGTATGTCAGCGATTCAACAACCTTCAGTTACTTGTCCTGATGCATTAAGACTGGGACAGCTTACAGTTGGTCTTGCTAATGCATTTCACCTCCTAATAATACTAGGAGTGTTAATATTCATAGTGATAAATACCTGTATCTTGTTCTGCTTAGAAAATTTGGATGCTGAGCAGTTAAAAATGTTGTCCAGCATGGCATCAGAAAGACAGCTCAGGCTCATGAAGGTACCAGATGACATCAGGAATGGGCCTACATGTGGCATCCATGCTCTCTTGGAAGTCTTGAAGTCAGGGCTAAATCTGTTTAAGGCTTCCCTGAGGCATGACAAAGCCTGTAGACCCATGAAATACTGCTTATAACATTAATATTTCATTTGAAGATATTCAGGGATTTCCATGCCCAGTGTTAAGGCTGAACTCCTGTGGTTGCAGTTTCACTGGAGGCTTGGCTGGCAGAGCAGGTCTGTGCAGAGTCTCCTGACCTTCCTCCGCAGTGACAGGGCACAGTGGCACCAGAAGAAGGATCTTGAAGTCATATCTGAGTCCTCTGAAGTGGCTGGTACCACAGGAGGAATGATGAGATTGCCGTCTCCCACCAGTCTTGGCACTTGGAGCCATGCACTGCCTTGCAGTAGATGATCTCGCTGGGCAGCCCAGCCTCAGGTGGCCACAGTGTAAAGATGATGCATAGATCTGTTTAACCTCTTTGCACCCAGCTGCTGCCAGGGAGCCAAGTTCTTGAACGTTGTTGACTCATTGATGAGGAACAGCTGCCTGAGCTCCAGCAACGCCAAAGAGCATGGGGAAGGGTTGAAGAGCCTGGTGCTGCTGTGCTGGCTCTGTGGCTGATGGTACCTGCCCACAGGTTGAGTTAGTGGGTTAGGAAGACTCTTGACTTTCTCCTGGTGATAAACTTTCCTTTTCTGGTGTTTCTGTTGTCTCTGGTCCAGCCCCATCTTCATGGGAGAGTCTTGGCCTTGACAGTCATTTCACCTTGGCTTGACTACAGCAGTGATATACTTGTGCAGGGATCCTGCAAGCCAAGGGAGCTCCAATCCATCCAGAGGGCTGCAGCCCATCTCTGCTGCTGTGTGTCTTTCAGTGGTGGCTTCTGTTGGAAATACAGATAAAGGTTTTGAGGTCTTTTGTTCTCTCTCTAATGGGCTCCCTGAATTGCCTCAGGTAGCAGGATGACTGCTTAAAGCTTTGTGCCAAAGGCCATAGGAGCTTTCTGCAAGGAAATGAAGCTCTGCTCTCTGAGGGTCCAGTTTTGCATAAACTGTGCAACTCAAGGAGATAAGGATCACAAAAAACCTCATCATGTTCTGCTCCAAGTTATGTTCAACTGAAGGTCCTTTTTCTAAATATATAGCAATGATATATATGATGTTCAAAGACAGGTAAGGAACACACAAGCAGAACAAGACCCTCCACTTCTGGGTTGGAGGAAAGAAGAGAAAGGACATCTGTCAGATGTTAGTTCATCACCTAATACAGCACCCAAAAGATAATCTGGTGATGACTGCAGCATTTAAACTGAGCATTGAGAAAAATACATTTGACTGCAGTTCCAGTTACCTGCAGTGAATTGAGCCTTTTAGGAATATAAAAAAAAAACTTAAGAAATTGCAAAATGAAGGTATGTGCCCAGACATCCTTAGCTCTCCCCTTCCTTTCTTCACCCATTTCAAACTAAGTTTAATTATCAGAAATTTCTGCAGACACAAGAGTGGTTCATAGGATGCTGTTATACTAGCAGGTCAGAGCAAGCTTTTATTATGTAGCAGACGTGTTAAATGTTAAATTACTGTTTTTTAAAACTATGTTGCCTCCTGTATCACTTGTGGATGGGCTCACAGATTCCAAGTTAATTAATGTACGATGCTTGGTCTCCATCTGTTTTGTATGTCCCAAAATGTGATATTTAAACAAACTAGCAGCTAGAAGAAGAATCATGATGGACATTGTGGCCATTTTAGTTAGGGGTTGTTTCTGTGTGGTTTGATGGATGTGGTGGTTCTGATGTGGGCTACTGCTTATTGCTGACTGTTTCAGTAATGGGGGATCTTTACACCATATCCATTAGTGGTTTAAGTGGGATTTCAGAGAACAGAGAATGGCTAGGTCTTTGCTCGTGCTGTGTTGTGGTTGACTCCTTCCCAGCTTCCTGTCTAAAGCAGGATTGCTAGATGTGCCCATCCAGGATTGCCATGTATGGTGAGTTGACAGTATATCCTTTGGCATGGCTCCATTCTGGTTAGCCTGCCTTATTTGCTTCTGCTTTCTATCTTTATCTTGGTTTTATCCTGGGTCATTGGGTCTCTAGGACAGGATCTGACCTTTCTGTTCTATTTTTATGTAACAGCCAGCACAGACATGTTTGGTATCTCAAGCTCTTGGTGGTGCTGTATGTAATGCCAATAACTAACAGTGCTGATATTCCTCCTGGGCATTTGTGTCTGTCTGTGCACACAATGACCATAAACGTGCTGCTGTAGAGTGAACTTTCTTGCATGGCTTCTGTGTTGTTTTAGCTCTGAATAGCAGAGTAAAAAGTGGCAGCCAGCTCGGTACAAGGAGTGTACAGAAAGCATTCCCATGCCAGTGAAAACTGTCAGTGCTGACCTCTCAGAACCAGTGGCCGGTGGTGAAGTTGCAGAAACCATGAGGGAAGGGACCTTAAATATCATCTTGTTCCAATCCCTCTGCCATGGGCAGGGACGCCTTCCACTAGACCAGGTTGCTCAAAGCCCCATCCAGTGTGACATTGAACACTTTCAGGAATGGGGAATCCACAGCTTCTCTGAGCAACAAGTGCCAGTGTCTCATCACGCTCATAGGAAAGAATTTGCTTTTGTTCAGGGCAGTGTGGATAAAGCACGACACAGTTTTTCTGCTTGTACTTGTACAACTATTTGTATTTCCAAGTAACTTATATATACAAACATATGCGTGAAAGCATAATTGCCTGTTTAACTTTGCTTCCTCCTCCTAGTTTCTCTCTGCTTCTCTGTTTCTGTTCCACTTTGTGTTTGATTGTTATGCCTATGGTGTTTTTCATAGGCATATTTCCCTTTTTTTCTTACCTTCTTTCCCCTTTCCTTCCTGTTCTGGCTTTTTATTCTTTACCTTATTGGCCACATGTTTCTACTTCAAGTTGGTGTAGTTTCTCTTCTGTGTGGCTTGTCTTTTCTCTCACCAGGGCAGGTTGGCCAAGCACCTTCTTAACCTCTGCACACCCTGAGAGTTGGTGGCCCAAGGATTGATGGCAGCTGTGCCCCTTATTTCTTGGAAAAAAGAAATAAGGGAGTTGGAGCTGCTCTCATTTCCCTTCTCTCTAAACTGTTCTCAGCCTGAGTGTTTTGGTTTCCCTTGCCTGCTCTGGATTGCAGCTGGCGTGGCTGAGTAGACGTTTCTCAGATCTGAGGGTTAACAGTAAAATTGGCGTTAATGGCAAGAGTGCTCCTCCCCTGCACCTCGGGCCTGGTGGTGCTCCCTCCTTGGTGAATGCAGCGTGCACCCCAAGCCCAGACTCTATATTCCTGTTGTTACCTCCCTTATCTTTCTACTGCTGATTTTGGTAGCCTTCTGACTTGCTGCAAGTCTGGGGCTTTTGCACCTGGTTTCAGCCCCGCTTCTGCCCTCTGGCAGGATAAGGCCATGGTTTGTGGTGGTTCTATGAGGGCTATCATGCCCTGATGGCAGAGCTTTCCTCTGTGGGAAATGTTAAACCGGTGGGTTTATGAGTGCACCAGTGATGGCTCAATTTGAGCAATCCCCATCCCTGTAAGAAGGTGCTGCCTGGGGAGAGCAAGCAGGCAGTGTCAGAAGCCAGGGCATTTTAAATGGAGCTGGGGACACATCCTGTGCAGTGCTTCCCAGTTTGTGCAAGCACTGAGTGCTGCCAAGCTGCCTCTTTGGGGGGCTGACTTGTAGACAAAACAGGTTTTGGACTGCTTTCGATTATAGAAACTGAGGGATCTGAAATCGGGAAATGCTTTGATGTTGATGATCTGAAGAACATGCTCAATATCCTTTGACAGCAGACATTTTATTCTCAGCTGCATCAGCCTTGCATCAAGCGTGTTGGTTGGGTGACTTTGCTTGCACAGCTGTTCCCCCCCCCCCCCAAAAAAAAAATCCCAGGACTCAGCACTATGTTTCCCATGCTGGAAAGCTGACGCTTCCAAGCCCCAGTTTGTGGCATTGGTTTCTTCTATGTGTGGCAATTCCTGAACGTGTCCAGCCAGCGCTCTGTGGGGGTCAGGTCGGGTGAGCTCTGCTGAGTGTGGTTTAGGCACGAGGACCAGCAGAGGGGCTTTCCTTCCAATTGATGGAAAGATTTTTTTTTTTGTTTATTTCTTGGGAAGATGTAACCATAGCAGAAAATTTTAAGGGATGTCATCAAGGTGAATAAACAGAAATCAAATTCCAGACTGTCCCCTTCATGTGGTTGATGATAATACGTGAGGCTTCTTATGTGAAATGTGAACACTCAGTGTCATGTTTCATTCAGGATGACACTTCATTTTTTTTCCTTTTTTTTTTTCCCTCTGCAATGGAGTCTTTCACAAGTGGTACAAGTGTCCTGTGCCACTCACCCTCAGCCCCCCTTGGACAAGGGGCTATTTCAGGCCATGCTTATAACCTGATCCCTCTGACACCCCTTGCACCCAAGGATCGTTTAGTGCCAATTGTTAGAGTGATTTGCTGTTTTTAAGACACCTGGGCCCAATCCTGTTTCCCTTGCATGCCCAGACAGGATTTTTTTGCCTTGGTTTAGTTTGGCTCAGGAATGGGCTGTTTATCTGCTCATGAGTTTGGTGCTGTCAGTTCACTGAACACAGCGGTGGCACCTGAACTTCTCTAATAGCTGCAGCCCTCAGAGTGGGACACTGAGTGACACTGGTTGAGTTGGGAAATGCTAAGGACCTTGTCTTGGAAAGCACAAGGAGCAGATCATGGCTGAGGTAGCCTGGCAGACAGCTGAGAAAATTTGTTTCTAATGCCAGGTCCACTTAATGCTGAGCTGTCACCATGTGGGTTGTCCCAGGTTCAGTGGTGAGGCTTGTGATGGTGCTGGTCCATTTTGGGCTTAAGTGCAGTAGGCTTGCTATACTGGGACAGATGCTCATATTGGTCTTAGACAGCATCCTATGTCTGGCCCTGGTCAAAGGCAGGTGGTTCAAAACTAAACAAAACAAATTGTGGGTGAAAGTGAAAGAGATGGCTAAAAAGTAGCCAGATCATATGAGCTGTTTTCTGCCAAAATATTTCAAGCGCATGTTGGCTTTTGCCCAAGTCATACCTGCCCACTGGAGGGCTTGGTGATGAGGTGTAGGTGGCAGATTTCAGCTAGCTTACAGCATCTAAACAAATAAATCGTTTTCCTTTCTTACCCTCCAGTATCTAAGTATGTGGCCTTTGCTACTTGAGTGTCTCTTTTAAGCAGCTTAAAAGTTTTTCTAAGTGAAATATGTTTCTACACTGCAGTTGAGAGATAAATATAGCTGGTGAGTTGAAAGAAGGCCATAGTATGTGTTATGTTGCCTTACCCAGTATTTTTTTTTCTTTTTGTGGTGATTCTGTGCTAACTCAAAATGGAAGATCTCCTGAAAGATGTTATTTTTCCTGTTTAAAGAAATTACATGCCAGAATGCCATTCACTGCCTTACGCTTCAACCAGTAGAGGATTAACCCCCCCCACCCCTCTTCTCCAGTCCAGCGCCGTGTGTTTGGAAAGCGGACGCCTTTGCAGCTGAGCCAGCTCTAATAATAATAATTCATGTTGAGAAGCACAGAGCAGGCTGTGATTAGCAAAATAATTATTGCAGAGTATATAAATTGAGAGGTGGGTTTTTGACAAGGCGAGAGGAACGTGCACTGCAGCTGCCTGGGGAGGTAATGGACTCCTCTCTCCCTGTTGACGTTCTCCCTGTAAAGTTGGGTGCAGGAACTGTGCGAAGCAAAACATGCTTGTAAAATGATGATTGCTTTTGAATTTTTCCTGTAAATTCTGCTGATGAAAGAGCAGCTGGAAAACTTAAAAACAAGAGATTTACACTATGCTCTGCTCCATGGGGTAATCTTTTTTTTTTTTTTTTAAAGTTTGGATGCAGTTTTTGCACGTGTTTTCTCTGCTTGCCAGGAGGCCAAACTTTGTGTATCTGTTGGCTCTGGAACCTGAAAAATAGGCTAGGAACCCTTCCAAAACTTCTCCTGCATGGGTGCTGGTTCAGGTCTGGGTCAGTGGGATGGAGAAAGATGTCTGTGTTATAGGAGGCTGCTCTGACATGTATAAAGGCAAGTTTTAGGCTCGTAGCTGGTGACTCGTTGCCTTAAAATCTAATCTGTCCTGCTGCCTAGCAGCGAGCAGAGCATTTTATGCATGCTTTCCCCTCTGCGCTTGGTCAGCAAGGGCAGGGTTTCTGCCAGCTAGCGGCTGTGTCGGAGCTGCCGGCACAGGGCAGATTGGGGGGGTGCCATTGGCCATCACTGGTGCAAGGCTTTGGGGTAGACCTCACCCTGGGGACCTGCACAGACAGGATCAGGGGATACTGGAACTGATCTAGCCCCAAAAAACCAACAGAGCTTGGGAGATGCTTCCCAGGGATGGTGGCAGGACAGGCATCCCCAAACAACTGGTCTGTGGATGAATGTCTGCCTGGGTGTTGCCCAGCCTGTGTACCTTCCCTTTTTGTAAAACAATTTATCTGCAAATATATATTTTACCAGTAGAAACAAGTCTCTAAAAAAATAGGTTTAGGCTAAAATGAATAGGGGGTACTCTTAAGGGTCTAAATGAGGCCAGATGGATCTCTTCCAGACTGCCTTAAATATTTGCATTGGACTCGTGCAAATAGGGCCCCAATTTTCCCCCATGATGCTTGCTACCATAATAGACAAATAATAATAATAATAATTTAAAAAAAAAGTGCCTTGGTTTGTTTTTACTCGAGGCAGCCAGGTGGAGTGCATCCTTTGATTCTTCCTAACCTTTGTTTTTTTTGTGATTTTGTGTTTTTCTTTCCTGTATCACTTTTCTTGACAGTAATCAGAAGGACGTGTGTGTCCATGCATGTATGTGCACGGATGGATACGCATACCACACATTCACACACACTTACCTCAAGCCCTTTTTCCATATTAAAAATACATAGCTGCTTTTTTTCCCCTGTGTCAAAGACAGCTGGTATCGCCAGCATCCAACTAAACAAGCCATTGAGTTAATACCACCATGTAAAGTTCAGGAAAGCCCGGTGAACCTTTTTCTAATAAGAGGATATTCTGGTCCTCTTGATAATCAGGCCTCTATTGTAAACTGGTTTTGAGTCAGAGGTTTAAATCTTTGTTCCAGTGGAAAAGATTTTATGGGCAGCCCAAACAGGCATTAAATCCTGAGGTTTTTTTTTAGCATAGCCACTTAAAATAGCACGGATTCTGAATCCAAGGGAAAAGAAAAATGTTGAAACAATAGAAATCGTGGTTTGGTGGCACAAACCTTTTGTCCCACCCTAGCCCCTGTTAGAAATTTGGCAGAAGCAGTAGGCTGAGTTTCCTTGCTGTGCAACACTGCATGCTGCTGATTGCTCTGGGTAGCTAGGTTTCCATCTCCTCTGGTGATGTGGTCACTCTGCTTTTATTTTGGGGATGCCAGAATACAGCTTTGGAAGTCAAAATGATGCCAGTTTTGTGCAGATTTATTCCTCTGCTTCCTGTATCCCTCTTGTATTTGCAGGGAAAATGCTTTTCTGGAAAATGTGCCAGCATTTTGGAACCATGTTTTCCCCATGATCTTGGGTTTTGACCTCTTTTTCCTTTTCCTTCTCTCATACTGTGAGTAGGACATCCCCAAACAGACCCATCGCTCTTCCTACCAGTCGTGCACAACTTATCTGTCACATTTTTCCTCAGTGGCTGAGACCATAGCAGCAGCAGCCCTTGGGATAATGATTTTGACATGACAGAGCATTGTGTCAAGATAGTTCACGCCTTGGGAAAGGTGTGACTCCTGTATTGATGAGGTGGTAGGTGGCTCAGAGGAGTTGGTGCCCAGGTCACAGTGAGCTGGGAAACCTATCCCAGTTTTCCTGTGCTGTAGAAGATGCTCCTGGCTGCAATGGTTGGTTTTGCCAGCAGCATTGCAGCGATGAAGCTGAAAGCTCTTAAATCTTCTTTTGCTCTTCGTTCCTGAGCTATCTGGTACTGAAATGCGGGTCATGCATCATTTTCTCCTTCCCCTTCTCATCCAGATGCTGGTGCTAGTGCTGGTGTAGCAGCTGGGTACCGCTCAGATGTGGCATTGCCCTCACACCTGCTGTGCTCCAGGTGATGGATGTGGTGCCTCCAGTGCAGCCCCTTCTTACCCTTCCGGGTCCTTGGTGGGGACCTTGTCCTGGCAGGTGGGAAGGGCTCTCCTCTTATCTGGCCCCAGCTATCTTGGTGCATAGCTCTCCCTAATGCAGTTCGCCTGAGCAAACAAGAACGGCACTTTCATTGCTGCTTTATCGCACAGGAACATGGTGTAAAGAGCTTTTACACCGTGCAGGGCCTGCACACACCTGGATTGCCATGCCTGGGTCTCGGGTACTTCCTTTGTACTCCTGACTCTAGTACTGAAACATCTTTCCAAAATTAAAAAGTGACAGCAATCTCATGCATTTCCTTAAAGCAGTCCCTGAGGATGGAGGAATGGTGAGGTTAGCATCTGGAACTGACGCGTGTATTATTGATGATGCCTTTAAATGATTAAACCAATTTTCCTTGCATTATTTAGGGAAATTATGATATTCAGCATTAATGGAAAGATGTCTGGGGCAATGTGTGATTCACAACTATAAATACCTTCTCTTCTGATTTTGTCACTTGCTGCCTGTCTTCTCCCAGCTCTTGCTTGTCCTTTTGGAGTCAGTGTTTGTCCTTCTGTCAGTACTTCCTGCTGCCTTCCCCCTTGGTGTAGGTGACCTGTGGTGGCTGCATAAGCATGAGGTGTCTTTTATTCTAGGCAGATAACTTAATCTTCAGTGTCACCAAGACTTACATAAGGGATGTGGCAGTCTGGGTAAGGAAATAAGGTTTAGAAACTTAAGTACATTTAAGAGCTCTTTGCAGAGTATATTCTTTATATTACTGTCAAGGATAACTGAAAGCATGAACAACTTTGGCATTAGGTATGCTTACCTCCCCATGATACGATGCAATATTACAGCTGGGTATTGCAGAATGAAACAGTGTTAACAGATAATGTGGCTGTGACAGGGTAGGCTTCCCTCTGCAGAAGATGGGAGTCCCTTTGCACCAATTAGTTTTACTTTACATGAAAGTGTAGTTGTTAGCTTACTTGCTGTTCCACAGGACATCAACATCCATCTGTGGAGCTTGGGTTGATCTCCGTATAGTAAGTTCAGTCTTTAAAGTTAGTTGTCTTAGGTCATTAGTCTAAAAGATATTTTTTTAAAGAAGAGGGTGTTTAGATGGAATCTTAATTGTTGACATTCAATCTTTGGCTGAAACTGTATGTCTGCCTCATGCAGAATGGCCCTGGGATGTGAAGGGGACAGGAGGAGTGTGAGGTTCCTCCAGCCTAGCCTGGGAGATGAGAACCTCAGCTTCGAAGGGGTTTGTGGAAAGGATGAAAACTATACTTGGAGTCAGTGCATTCCTCTAGAGCATGCAGAACAGAAATAGCCCTAAGTAAAAAAAAAAAAAAAGGAATCTAGGTAAAAGATTCCTCCCCTTTATTCTTCCTGCCCTTAGTAATCTTTATTTCTGGTTTTCATACTCAAAAATCTCTCCTGTAGGAGCCTGGAAAAAGGTTCAGGCTTTTGTAACTTTTTTCCTGTACAGGTCTATGAGGGAAAGCAATTTCTTTGCTATTTCTTCACCCTGTTTTATTGATATCCTGCTTTCCCAGACCCTTGTGTTGGAGAAAGTGAAGTGCTTCTCATCTGACATCTCAACCTTGAATGCCCTTACAGCATCTTTCTGGTAGGGGGGTAGCACGAACAGGTGTGTGGCAGCCTGGGAATGTAGTGATTTTGGGAGAGGACCTGGAGGAGGGTCTCTCAGCTTCTTCTGTACTCCACATTTTGTAGCCCTTGGGCAGGCTGCTGAACCCCAAAGCACTTGGTTCTGCTGCGCACTGTGGTGGTGCTGGGGGAAAGGAGTCCCCGCTCCCTGGCTTTCACTGTCAATCGGTTCAAGTCCAAGAACATAAGGATTTATTGTTTTTCTTATTCCATCTAATCTCTCTACAGAGGCTCTGTTTAATATCTTACCCTTGTTTGAAATGTGGAATTTATCTGCTGCTATTATTATCCCAAAACAAAGGGGCCATGTTTTTGGGTTCAGCCCAGCTCGGATCGCTTTGTGCTGGGGGTCCTGGCCACATCCTCTGCAAAATAATGCTTTTCCCCTTATTCTGCAGCTACAGGTCCTTTTCCTCTAAAAATTACAAGTGGGGTGGGAGGGTGCATGAGGTGGTTCTAGAGGTCTCATTCCCTGCAGCAAGGTATCCTTCATCACCAGCCACGCAGAAAGTGAGAGGATACATAGGATTGTCTCCCTACCTAGAAACCTTACATGCAGCCTCACCGTCCTGCTCCTGGATTCCTTCCCAGCAAACTCTAACCTGTCTCGGGAGCTAAACTGGGCCCTTTCCAGATGTTTCTTGTCATCTTCTTTTCACTGGCAGATGACTGCCACCTCTCCACAGTTGCAGCCCCGTGCCTCCCAGGCAGCACTTTGCAGCCAGCTGTCCCTTCTGCCATGGATAACATCATATTTATCCCCCAGGGCTGCGCCTGCGCTCGGGGCTGGTCACGCGGCTCCCACGGGTCTGGGCTGGCTTTGCCAGCGCTGAGCCTCGTCACAGGCGCGTGGTCCTGGGGAGCTGCACTTGTTCCCTCCAGCCCCTGCTTTGGTGGGGAAAGAAGGAGAAAAAAATCCCCTGAATTCTTCACTGCTGACTGCAAAGGGCAATTATTTAATGGGATTTTGGGTGGAGGGAGCCCAGAAAGGTTAGGCTGCTCTGAATCTGGGCCATGAGGCTGCACTGGATGAGTCACAGGGGGGAGGAATAAAAAATCTCTGAGTCATAATCCCTGATACTACAGAGCAGATTTGCTTTGGGATGTTTTTTGTGTTCCTGTGTGCTGACTCATGTGCAGAGAAACAGTGAGAGCACTTTCTCTGCTCTTTCATCCATGAGGAATGCAGCCCCATGTCCCCCCTCCTCGTTTCCATGACTTATCCAAGCGTGCTGTCCCCCTGCTTCCCAGTATGCCAAGCACTGCTCACCCTCCTCAAAACCCCCCAAATGCCCGTGGCAGCAGAGTGGGAGCTGATGCTTTCCCACCTGAGGGGACATGGCAGGGCATGACCACGTGCTGGCAGCTGTTTATGCCCCTGCAGCTCTGCCACCACTGGCAGTGGGAGGGGGACAACCTTGAAAACCCTATATTGCAACTGGCACCTGCTCTTTGAGCATCTCAGAATGATTTATGTAGGGGGTTCAGTATGGTGACAGCCACCCAGCACCTACTGCGTGGTGATATAAATACACTGAACTAGCTGTCATCTCCCTGGACATATTCCTACAGCTTACCTGAGCCTAAGACCCCAAGAAATTTGAAATCTCTGTATTTTTACAGGTCATCTGATTTTTGGCATTTTGTTCTGTCAGTCAACTCTCATTGTACTTTCAGATTCAGATGGCACCATGATTCCTACTATCTTAAATTCATTTTGATTAGATCTCCCCAAAAGACGTGTATAAAATCAATACTCATTTAATAAAATATACCTGCCCCTAGCCCTTTTCTGGCACTGTGTTAGGGTTAGGGATTGAGTATTAAACCGAGTCTCTGGAACTGGTCTAGTTTGCAGTGATAGCAGCATTAAGAGGCATCAGACATCCCCAAAGATGTATTTGAGAGACTTCAGGGGGTCAAGTTATGGATGATACAGCGGGTCTCCCTAGAAAGGGCAGCATCCTCCTTGGGAGCCAAGTGTTGGCTGCCTTGTTATTTTAACTGATTAGATTAATTTCTTGGATGTAGGAACTAAGTGACATTATTTATGCAATATTACCAATACGAGCTGCTGTTTTAGACTGCATGCTTTCAAAAATATTTTTTTAGTATTTCCTTTGCTTAAAGTGTGTAGAATTGAAAACTGAATGCACACTCATACTTGGACACACACAGAAAAGTGGTGTGAGGGTCTGTAATTTCAGTGAGCAAAGTGCTCTGATGGGATATGAGACTGTTGTTTTTGCCTTACAATGTCCTTAATTAATTTTTCATTATTACAGGCATTGGTGATAGGATAAATGTTTCTCCCCAGAGAATACCTGGTAGCATCCTCATCCAGGAGTGTTCCTCCTGCGGCATCTGAGTTTCACTGCCCTTGGATTTAGTACACCTTAAACCACTCAGATGGAGCGACAGTCTGCACTGTGCAGTTTGTAGGTTGTTTTGGTTTTTTATTCCCCTTGTGTAAGGTTATTATTTGGTTCCCTGATGGTGTTTGCAACCTCTCTGTAGGAAAAGAAGAGGTAGCATTTTGGAGGGCAATGCACATTTGGGTGATGCAGATGTCACCTATGGCAGGTGATGTTGTCCTCTCCCCTGCTGCTGTGTACATCTCTTCTGCTGGGCAGCCCAAACCAGCTCCCAGGATAAAAGGAAACTTAGTCAGCACAAAAAAAAAAGGCTTTTTTCTGTTTTTTCTTCCCTGCTGCCTCCATAGTACTCTTCAAATTGATTGCATTTCCTCAGCAGAACTACAAAGGTTGTGGCTGTGGGTTATTCTGAACTTTATTTTAATTTATTTTTCATCATTTTACTGGCTCCTGGGACATCTTAAGTATCGATCAAGCCAATGCAAACATGAGATGTCTTGGTTTCTTGTCTGTGAAAAGGAGTTGATATGCCTTTGGGTGTGAGGATGGGGAATTTGCAAGTCTCTGGATATGGATTATTATTTTTCTTCCCCTTTGCTTATGAGATTTAAGAGGGAAAGGAAGTCTTTGGTTATTAAAATGAAAATTTTATTTTTTTAAATACTAAAGCATTTGCCTGTATGCAAAGTCTTCACTGACTTGATATTTAATTCTTTATTTTTTAGCCACATTACCTATAGCGATGCAGATGTTGGAGTAGGTGCTCTTACACTGCTTTACTGACCTGGAATGCAGACAGACACTTCCCAGATCAGATCCAGCACCTTAACATAATATCATGCCCCCAGCCTGCCTGATTGCTGTCTTCTGTTGCCATCTCAGCCAGCCTTGCCTGCTGAAGTGCTGTGACTGCAATGCTGTGATGGCAGCAACTCCTGTCATATAAGCAGGCAGGGAGAGTGATGCTTTGCTGGTGATTTTTTGAGCAACCTTAAAATACTCGTTCCAAGACAAGTTGATAATGTTTTAAATAAATATCCATCCAGCTGAGCCTGCTCAAGGGTCTGAAATGAGAAGTAGATTCCCTTTGCAAACATCCCCACTCATTATATGAAATCTAAATAAAATGGAGATACTAATTAAATTCATGCACTCCTGGCATGTAAAAGAGGCCAAAGACAAGTGTGTTAAAGCAGGTGACACAATCCCAACAGCTTTACTGGAGGGGGGAACACATCACCCCTGCCAGACTTTGATAGAATGAGGGCAAACCTCTATAAGATGCCAATGATTCCTCTTTGCCTTCTATTTGCATAATTCCCTGTGCTTTTACAGGGCTCCTTGCTTGCAAATGGTTGTCCAAACATTAAGTAATCCTCAGCAGTTTGGGGCTGTCTGTAGTTTCTTGTCTTGAGGGGTGGGGAGGCTTCGTGCTAGATGAGGCTTTGTTGAAAGTGGAGTATCTCCAAGAGATTGGACCACCAGCACCTGGACAATCCAACTGCAAGACCTGTCTAAATTCGGGCTCATTATGTTCCATAGTAAACTTAGGTGCTACCTTAATCTGGATTAAAAGCAAAATTCCTGGTTATTCCTGACCAGCTGCAGCTAGAGCTTTTTAGAGGATGCACCCTATGGTTTATTGTGCTGGGGTGGATTGGGATTTGTCCCCACCGGGTTGCCCCTAAGCTTCCTGCAGACTGGAAAACCTGTGCTCAGATTTTGCCCTGTGTCCCCAGTGTCAGTGAGATATATTTCATGTTAGGTGAAGCCCATGCTGCAGCTGTGCCTGTGTACAGACAGGCTTTCCTGTTTGCTTGGCTGAGAGTTTGAAGGTAAACCTGGGATCCCAGGTTCTCTGTGGAGCCTGTGGGACCTCCCAGCAGATGTGCATGTAGAGACCTCCTCGCCTTGCAGGGAGCTGGGGGTTGTCCTGGCTGATACAAACACACTGGTCTCATGAAAATCATCGCAGCTCCCAAGTCAAACTTACGTTAGAAGGCAGTGGAATACAAGAAATGAATCCATTTGTGTATCCTGGTAGTTGTATCAGAGCCACTGGGGATGTCCAGGAGGAAATGGTGTCACGTGTTGGCAAGGCAGCAGCCGCATTTACTGGCTTAACTGAGATTTGGTCTTTGAAAAGCTGCAGCTGAAAGGCTGGGCTACGAGTCTTGGACTTGAAAGTAATTTTTATCTAAATATACGGATCTGAAATCTGGAAACCAATCAAAGGTACAGGCAAAGTATCTGATACCTTTGAAAACAAATGGCTTAGAAGAACAGTGAGCAGTAATCTCCAAAGAGAAGTCAAACAAGTGATGGAAGTACTTGGGGGATAAGAAATCGGAGTGTTTGCTGTAGCAGAGGGGCTGCTGGGCAGTGGGATGGAGACGTACTGGGAAGTGGTAGGGACAAATCCTCTCTTACAGCATACTCAGATAGAGAAGATATCAGATTTATTGTAGCATGCACGTGAAAGGGCTTTCAGTAGTGGACAAGGGTGATGGAGCCTTGCTTGTGCTGACCAAAAGTAAAAAAAATCAGTGGGAAGCTTTGAGAGTTCTTGTCCTTGGAGGAGTGGAGTAATCCCTATGATACGTGGCACTCTCTGTCATGGCACAGTTTTGTCCTTGCTGGTAGTGGAGGCTTGATGTGTAATTTATATTGGTGATACATAATCCAATGCTGAGAAGTGGTTCTCTGTGGCATGGCATATTCCTCCTGTCCTTTGTGCTGCACCTGTAAAATGGACTAAATAATACCTCCTTTCTCTGAAGTAGTCTTTCAAAGCTCTGTGTTTCCAGAATGTCCTGTTACATGTCCAGTGAGTTCCTGGCAGAGAGGATGGTTATACGAGTTGTGGCATCTAGGTGGTAGAGGACAAGCAGCAGCCAATTAAGAAGTTCTTGCTAGTGAGAAGAGGAGCGCAAGAGTGTATAATGCTTCTGGGATCACAAAGGTTTCTTCCTTAGCCTCATGAGCAGCCAAGGAGTGTAATCTCATTAATAAATTGATAAAGCTTCATCTTAAGACTGATTGAGCTGCCTGCCCTGTGACTGCTGGAAGGCATCCAGAGCTGGGCATGGCCAGGGACCTTTTTGCTGCAGCCTGAAGTTGTTCATAGCTAGCTGAAGCTCATTTATTCTTACGCCAGTGTTGTCCTTTAGCTTAAATCCTTCCTTCCACGATGCAGACAGCAGTCTCACACCCTCTGAGCCATGCAGGTCCAACACAAGCAGCTCACTTTGTCCTCTCATCTAAGAGGGGTTTGTCATTCTCCTCCTGCTTCTGGCAGCTTGATCCTCTGTCAAGCTCTGCTCAAGCACATCCTTTTTGAAAGTGAGTTCCCAGGTGGGACGTAGCATCTCGGAGGCGAGGTCTCCTGCTGTTACTGGTGCAGTTTGACATCTGTAGATGTGCCAGAAATACTTTGCTCTCTGGCTGTCTCCAGAGCCTCCTTGCCCTTGAAACTCTGCCGTGCTGATGTCCCCAGTTCACCTGCACTCACCTGCAGAGGGAAGTGAAATTTCTAGTGGAACCAGCCTTAGCTAAAACTAACCTTCACCCAGCTTTGGCACTAAGGCCCAAGCTTTGTGACATTGTGAAAAAGTGCAGTACTTAAAAAGACCAACAACAAATACTGTTTATTTTTCATGGTTGTGTCTTGTTTACCAGGCTTGTTTGGCAACGTCATAGAATCCTAGGTTTGGATTGGAAGAGACCTTTAAAGGCCATCAAGTCCAACTCTCCTATATGGGTAGCGGGGACAGTAGATGAGCAGAATCATCTTCAACTTGTTCAGGTTGCTGAGAGATTCCCCCAGCCTAGCTTTGAATGTTTCCAGGAGGGGTGGGGTATCCACAACTTCTCTGGGCAACCTTTTGCAGTGCTTCAACATGCTCTGGGAAGCTTGTTCCAGTGTTTAGCACACTCATTAAAAAGCTTTGATCCTTATGGCTTGTCTAAATCTTCTGACTTTTAGGTGAAAACCATTGCCCCTTGTCCTATCACAACAGGCATTAAAAAGTTTGTCCTCAAAAGGAACAATATAGGGTATAAAACCCCAATATAGGTTATAAAAAGTACATGTAATATAATGGCTTATTTATTTTTGGTTATAATTGTGTCAGTAATGACTAAGAAGATACAGTTGTAATTCTGAGATAGTTTTGTCCATAATTGACTTAGTGTTGCTAAGATGAAATACCTACTTACAGTTTTTGGCAGACTTTGCGTGCTTCAGTTCTCTGTTTAAACTATTTACATCTTCTTAAATGGGGGTCATAGGGGCTGGAGTGGAACACCAATGCTTTTAGGCAGTGTCAAGGTTCACCTGGCTTTCAAGGGATCCTCCTCAGCACTGTGTGTTTATTGCAGCTCCAGCTACTCGTGCACAGAAGTCAGAAAAAGCCCCTGAGAAGCTTTTTGCAGCAGTGCAGTTTGCAGTAGGCATTACTTTGCTGTAAATCAGGGGTTTATCTCTGTGAGAGGTTTGTCTGTCCAGTTGTACTTGTGGTGACTGTAGTTTGAGTTCTATCACCCTGGCTGGCCCTTAGGATTGAATCATTGGTGCAGAGCAGATGGTTGACAGGGCCCTTCCTTCCATGCTTCATTTCATGTGTGTGGAAGGAAAGGGGAAAAAAAATACCGGGGAAAAAAAAAAAGCAGAATTTCTTCTGCAGCTGTTTGAAACAATGAATGAACCATGATGCGATGTTGTGGGTGTGTTTTGGTTTTCCCCTTCATTTCCTCATCCAGCTTTTATTATTTCTCAGGTGGGAAGGACCATTCTCAAGACGTGGTGCCTTGCCCTGAATCCATTCATATCCCTGTTTGCTGGAGTGCAGAACCCACTCTCACTGCTGCTTCCCAACTAGAGCCATTCTGTGATTCCCAGTGCACTGTGTGGCTCTGCCTTTATGAAGTGTTTTTGGTACAAGGTGGTCATGGGAACTCGTTGCTGTAGAGCCAGTACCTGAGCTACCAGGCTGTGGATTTGAAGTCAAAATGCCACATAACCGTAATGACATAACATGCATGGCTTTGACTTGCAGGAGATTCAGCCAGCGTGGCTGAAACACTTGCAGTCCCCATCACTTCTACAGGAGTTTGTCTGAGGACACAAGGAGTTGGAGGACCACCACATGAAGCAGCTCAAGCACTGTCATGCCTTGTAACCCAACGCTTTAAAGCCGCCCAAAATGGGTTGCTGTTGGTGCTGTGTGCTCTGCTGTAGGAGGAGGAGTGAAGTGGACAGTGGTAAGTAGCAAATGCCTGAGCTGTTCTCATTTTGACTCGCCTGGTCTAGGGAGTCAGCACCCTCCTCTACTGCCAGACTTGAAGTTATTCCCAAGAAAAGGTGTGGTGAAGCAAAAGCATGAGAAGAAAGATAGCTGGGAAGAAAAAACCCTCTCTATATATCTACATGGATGTAGATATGGTGGTTGGTTTAAGCAGTGACCCTGTGGTACAGTGGACCTCTGGAGGTTGTGGCAGGTGTCTCCCAGTGATGCAACCCTTGTGGTAGATGTTGTCATCTCTGTCAGCTGCCTGCTCTGCATCCTGGAGGCTGCTGTGATTGGCACGGCTGGAAGAAGGAAAACCGTGTCAGCTTCTCCTGTCAGCTTCTCAGCTGCTGCCAGTCGTAGCTGAGTTATTAGTTTAAACCGTTGATTTAATTAAGCTGGAGAATGCAGCAAGTAGTTTGTGCATGCCAGTTGTGGGTGCCAGTAGGAGCGTCCTCTCACACCTGCCAGCTGCATGAGTCTGCTGTCCAGAACATCTGAGAACTGGCTGCTGAGTAAGAGTGGTGGTTAGGTTTGATCCCCTCTGGTGATTCTTGTGTCACTGTTTAAAAAACATCCCTTTCACTGGGAAGCTCATCACATGGTCCCTGGAGGGTCTGCTTTCTTCAGAGTTATTCCCGGTCCCTTTAGATATGCAGAGCTGTGATCTTTAGATATTGGCCTTACATGCCTCAGGCCATCCTAGTGAAAAGGACTACATGAGTGCAATGGAACCACTTAAAATAATACACAATAAACTATTGCAGGCTTCTAAGTTGTGTGTGTCCGTGGGCATGCTTGAGGGCTTGGATTTAGGAGACAGTTTCACAGAGGTCCCTTTTTGGGGTCACATGGAGAAGGAGAGTGGCAGGAAGTGGTGATATTAAGGCAGTTGAGGATCACAAGGTCTCTCATCTCCCAGTGTCCCACAAATGGGGCTATTTGTGCCACTTTGTTAGGCTGTGTTAGGGTCAGAAGAGAACAGACTCCCACCATCCTTCCCAGTCCCACGTGTGGTCTTCAATGGATTTACACTATGGTGAACATTCATGAGAAGACAGGAAGAGAGGACGCCCTCATATTGGCATGGGTGCATTGATGCAGATCTCTACCAGTGGAACTGTTCCAGTTCAAGGAAAATCAGGAATTTCCCTTGGTTTTGGGTCCTGACTAGTGGTGGTGCTGGTACATGAACTGCACGGGGAAATATGTGGCAGCCGTGCATGTTTCCAAACGTGGCTGAGAGTGGTTAGACCTCATCAAATAAAGTTAAAATGTGCTCAGAGTTGATGGACATACTTAGCTCTCTCTTGCAATAAGCTGTTTGCATCCAGCTTGAGGAGCCAGGTGAACCAAGGCTGGCAGCTGTGAGGAAATGTAGCCCTGAGGGGGGTGAGTTCCTCCATAGGTTTGGTTTGTGAGAACAACAGTTAGCAGCTAAACTGGGCTTTGTTAACTCAAGGCCAGAACTTTGGTGTAGCTGTGGAAAGAGCAGGCTGGCTTTGGCATGTCTGGATATCAACATGATGCATTTCCTGGTGGTAGGTGGTGGGAAAGCCCACGTCTGCTGTGAAACAAGCATTCTTTCCTTGGAAAAGTACTTACTGAGATAGCGATGATGGACAAGTCTCTCATGATAAATGTGACTTCACAGATCGTGTTTTCAGCCTCATGGAAAAAATGGAAAAAGTATCTAATACAGATCTGGAGGTTTGAAGGTCATGTGTTCTAAAAATAAACATTAACAATTATTCTTAAACTTGGGCAAGGTTGTTTCAAGATCAAAATCAAGGCCAGGGCAACTCCAGTTTAGGTTTCTAGGTCATTTTTATTGGCTTTGTTAATCCATACTGCTTATAAGGTAGGAAAAAATGGTAATATTTACAAGGATCTTTCCACTTTCTTCCTGAAAGAATGTTCCTAAGGAGTACTGACTCTTCTGCTAGTCTGACGGTCACAGCCCTGTTTCTGTGTTGTATGAGACTCTTTTTCTTTGATATATCAGTTTATGCATTGGAACAAAAGTAGTTTTGGTGCTTTTTGTATAATCGAGAGTCTTGTAACATTGTTTTGGTATGGTGCTGTATATAGTGACAGCATGTGGATGACTTTAAAGGGGCATAGAAGGACTTTTAAAAGATAGAAAGCAAAATAAATAAATAAAAATTTGCCATTAATGTGAACCCAGATACACAGACCAAAAGTGTAGCAAATAAACAACTGAAATAGTTTCTTCTTGAGTTTTCTGACATCTCAGTGGCTCACTGCAGCAATTCTGATAGCTCAGAATTCCATCCTGCTTGATGGCTGAGCTACAGTGAGCTCTTCAGCCGGAGCCAACTGGGCCCTGGGAGGATGTGGAAGAGAATGAAACCTGGTTATGACCAGGCATGCACAACCTGATCCAACAGTGAGAGTGTTTTGATGGAACCAACATGAGATTTGACTCTAAACATCCCATTGATGGTGGCTTCTGGCACCTGCTTCTGAGGCTGATGATTACTGATGTTTTTTCTCTGAATTTCCCAGATTTCTATTGCTGGCTCTCGGGTCCTGAGTCTATTGTACTTTGCTGCCAGGCTGGAGAGCCAGGGAATTGGAGCAGAAAAAGCCATTGGGGCTTTTCAACATTCTGGCGCTGTTCTCTGGTGTCCGTTTTTGGGAAGGGAACATCAGTTCTCTGCCTGAGACTGCTGGCATAGGGCCAGCCTCTGGAGGGGTGGATGGGGCTGAGCACTTCAGGAGCTGGGGGATGGGAAGAGGCTCCTTTTTCCTGGGACAGCTTGCTCTGACACCCCTATCACTGGGGATGGCTTTGGGCATGGGGTCCCCCTCTCCTGCCCTTAGCTTACTGTGTCCTAGAAGGACATAACTCTGATCCTGGGAGCTGTTGGAGTGACCAGCCATGACAGCGCTTGTTTTTCCAAGATAATCTTTTATCGGGAAAGTGGCTCGGCAGATGTAGGTGAAAGGTGATGCCGGCACACTGCTGGTGCAGGTTGGCTGCCAGTTTCCAGGCTGAGTCCTCAGCTTTTTATAGCCTTGCTGCATCACAGCAGCTGCTGGGACCGTGAGCACCGTGTCAGCTGCAGGAGCAGCGCTGAACACTGACTGCAGTGTTACATCAGGGTTGCATCAGCCATAAACGTGTCCAATCTGATAGCCTGACTCCCTAATAACCAGCGTCAGATGGGTCAGAGGAGGGCAGGAGGTGTCATCTTCTTGAGGAAAAAAGTTATTTAATCTCCTATAATATTTTATTTTAATTATTGTTGCTGGGTTTTAGTCCTGAATCACGAAGTTCAGTTGTTACTATGCCACTTTCTATGATATTCTTCATGTGTTTCCTGTGATATTCTTGGAGTATTTCAGAGTTCTCTCCTTCCTCCTTTTCTTCTTCTTTAACCTTAGGAGCTCCTTTACCAAACATATCCCACAGTCTGGCTATCTACCGTGGGTACCAGCTCTGCAGTTGCTGTCTTAAGTAAATGAAGAAAGGGGTCTGGAAAGGGCTCTGATTTCTGCTCCAGCATCATCCTCAGGAGAACTGAGTTCAGCCCAGGAAGCAGATTGGCAAAAAGGGTGTCTTAATGAGCAGTCTTTAGAAAGACGTTATTTCAGATATTTCAGCCCAATAGCCCTGAGGACTTATAAATTGGGGTTAACCTTGCTTCACTTAAGGAAAGATAATATCACCTGCAATAATCTCTCTGCATTCTTTATGATAAAAGATGGGCATGAAAACAGATCTTCTGTGCCTGGAGCAGATAATGACCATGAGAGAGAAATCTTGTCTCCATTGAGGTTAGAGGAGAGGCAGAAGTGGGACTGTTTGCTCCTGGAAAGGGTAAACCAGATGCTTAAGAAAGTCTGTTCTCCTTCAGCAGCTCTTGGGAAGGAGAGGTGTGAAGCTCAGAGCACAGGGAGCAGCTTCTAATCAGGTGCAGTGACAGGTGGATGGTGACAGATGGATGTGCTGTTGGTGTTACATATTTCCACAGCAGGTAATGGACATCCCTGACTTCATGTCTGGGTTTGATAGACACGCTGATGGGCCTTCCTTCTGCTGAGAGGCCCCATGTGGAGGCTTTAGCTGAGTCTTGTGCTGTGGAGCGATGGAATTGCTGCAGGAGCAACTGTATAGGCTCCAGGTCTTCTCTCTCTATCCAGTGAGCTCAAGTTGATGTTTAAACAGCTTCATTCTACCCTAGATTTCCACCCCCGCCCCCCTTTTTATTGGATCAAGTCAAAGAGCACTCACCTGCATCGCTGCCTTGGCACAGAGGAGCGGCAGTGCTTCCAGCACTGCTTCCAGCAGCGAGGCTGTGGCAAGGAGAGGAAAGTAATGCAGAACCGTGGGATGTGTGGGTAGAGTGAACCCTGCACCCTTCAGGGCAGCATCATCCCTGAGAAAGAGAAGGGACCTTTTGGACTGGATGGGGCTCTGAGCAGCCTGATGGAGTTGAAGAAATACCTGCTTATTGAATGGGCGTTGGACTAGATGGTCCCTTCCATCCTAAACCATTCTGTGATTCTGTGACTGTAAGTTCTCCTCAGACTCAAAGGCCTTGTATGTAAATACACCATTTAACTGCATTCACACACAGCAAGTGGTATGCGCCTAGGAATTCCTTTGGTGTCTTAGGATGCTAATGTAATGATAAAACATTCCCTTTTTCCCCCCTTATTTTTCTCACAGCACATAAGCTCTTCAGAAAACCAGGTCATTAAGCATTTAAGAGCCTGGACAAGATTAAAATTAAAATATTGGTAGCAATAAATGAGTGAGAAGGGGCACAATACATAGTCTTGGAATAAAAATTTAGAAATCTCCTCTTTGGGTTACAGGAAAGTTAATTGATTTTGTGAGCATATTCAGGCTTCAAAATAACGGGAATGCCAACCTGAGGAGGTTATCCATCCACACAACTGAGCTGGATCCTGACTGCTGCCCTGTGTGTTTGAGGTGCAGAGTTTGTGGGAAGCTGCTCCAGGCGTGAGGAGCAAACAGCTGATTTCCTGCAGCTCGCTGTCACTGCTGAGCTTTATGTTTATTTTGTAAACATGGAGAGGGTTATACAGGAGCCAGGCATGTTTTCAGAGGTCTTGTTTTCTGTATTTCTTTTTTTTTTTCCCCTTGATGTGGCTGCAGTAATAATCACCAAGGATGGAGGTGAAAGCAGAGTAATGGGAACACAGACTTGGTAGGACTGAATTGGTTTTGTTCAGGAGAATTAAAACTGGTTCATGGTAGGGAGTGCTCTGTGAGTGAGAGACTGAGCAAACATCCCTTCACAAACACATGGGATGAGGCAGGTAGAGCTAGAGTACAGTACTTGATGGGAATCTTTGCATCAGCAGAAAAAGGATTTGCTCTTGAAAATGAGTGGAAAAATGAGTCCTGGGCTGTAACTTTATAGTGTAAGTATATGATGCAATAAATAAAACATTTCCATGCTGATTTAGTTAAACCAATGCAATATCTATATTTGGATGAAGCTTAGTCCTACACTGTTACAAAATCTTTTCTAATAATAGTGTTTTCTTTCACCTCAAGAAGGTCCTGAGCTTGTGCCCAAGTGACTTCACTGAGCTGCCTATTAAAGCTGCCTGTAATATAAGGGCAGGCATTTATTTGGATTGGACAGCTGAAATGAGTAAAGATTATTCCTTGGGCTTTGGTTTAATGGCAAACACACATCGTGTTATTATTATTTACAGAATATTGAACATGTGCCCTTAACAAGTAGGAGCTTTAAAAAAAAGTAATAGGAAAACAGAGCCTAATCTGCCAAAATGTTTCTCCGCTGCTATTCCCAGAGCTGTTTTGAAATCTTCACCTTAGTTGCCTTTGCACAGCCTTGTGCCAGCCCCGGAACACGTGGGGCTTCTCCTGGGCTCTGCGGGGATACTTGGACCTCAAGCCAAGTGTGACAGTGCACAGGAAAAGTCATTACCACTGGGCTTCTGTCTGATTCTTGCATGAGGAGGCAGCCACCAAGGATTCAGCTTTTAAAGGAGCAAGACAGATATTAAGGTGGAAATGTGTCAGTCCTGCAAGGGCTGATTTATGGTCATTAAAAAATGTGTTTTCCCTTCTTGGCCCTTACCCCTTTGCTGCTTCTGGGCTGATCTGCTTTACCCACGATGAATGCTCCCAGCAAGAGCAGTGTGTGGTTTCCTTTGAGTTGAGGAGCTGGGGCCCGGAGGAACCCAGAGAGGAGCAATGGGCTCAGGAATGTTTGTCTGCTTTTGGCCTCACTGGGCCAGCAAATCAGTTTGGTGTTTGTGAGGCTGGAGCTGTGTTGGTCCAGTGCCGCAGTGATCGAACTTCACCTGCACTGGGGCTGTCAGCTGAGTTTTTGTCCCACTGGTGCCTTCAGAGGTACCAACCCAATCTTCCCAACTCTACCTTTTTGGAGCTGAAGCAGGGGCAGCATGGATGGATTAAACAGGGAGCAAATCCATTTTAATAGGGGGAGGCTGCGGTGGTGGGGGCTTGGTGAAAACAAATGGCAACTGCAAAGGAGATGCCTGAAGTTGGTTGATTTTATTGTTGAAAAGTAAGGGGCTGGTGACTTCTGTTCTGTGGTTTGGGTCCTTTTTTTTTTTTTTTTTGGGGGGGGGGGGGGTTTTTTTTTTTGTGGGGGGGTGTTTGTTTTTTTTTTTTTTCTTTTTTTTTAATAGCATCCAATTAATCTCTCTGTTAGCCACTTTCATAATTTTAGCACAACTCCTTTGCTCCTGAAGTGATGTAGTCTTATGAGAATTTCAGCCTTTATTTGACTACAAAGCATGTTTTTAGCCTGCATGGTGACAGCGTAGATCCTGTAGGCTTAAAGAATAGGTCTAAGATAAAGAAGTGAAACTGTAATGAGCAGGAGGATTATTTTTGCAGCTGGTGTAGTGATTTTCCTTTCCTTTTATTGTAAGCTAGTAAGTAATGCTGTAGACTAAAAATCATAAATAAAGGTAGCAAAAAGTGTCTGCAGGCTTCAGATTGAGCTCTGCTCTGGGAAGCTGAGATGGTTCATGGTGACCAAGCCAGGTGTGGGGAGCTGCGGGTCAATTTGGCCAAGGCATGAAGCGAGTTGGCAGCGAAGTTTCCCGCTTTACTGTGAATCATGGCGGTGCCCAGTGAGGGAGCTTGGCACTGGGCTGCATATTGGGATGGAGCTGCAACTCTGTGTTGTACCTGTGGGAGCTCCTGCAGGTCTTTGGAGCTAGTCATGGGATGGTGGGAGAGCTATCAGTTTCCTTGCTGCCATATGCCTGCACAGAGGACCAGAGAAAAGAAAGAGGCTCTTGTGTGAGCCTTCTGGCAGCATGGGAGGTGAAATGGTACCCACTTGGTGAACAGTGGGATGGAAGGGCCCTTCCTTCACCCAGGTATGGGAACCTACCTTTCATTTTGGTGCACAGATCTTGACTTTTCTTTTGGTAGGTGAAGTTGACGATAGAGATTGTTGATGTCATTGAAAGCCTATTTTAAAAAAGCAAGCAGGCAAGCAAGCAAACAAACAAAAAGCCAAAATCCTTTCCCTTCTGCACTTGTAGGGTCACAACATATCTCTGCAAGCTTAGCCTGGGGACCAGCATTTATGTAAAACAGCTTTGAAGCCAGAATCCACTGTCCTGGGAGAGCAGGAGGCATGAAGTGCTTGTTCTTTGCATTACTGCATCCATCACTGGATCTGTAAGTCTGATCTTCCTCTCATGTGCATCCCATGTCAGCAATGTTTGGGAACTGAGATCAAACTGGTCTTCTTTGAATGAGTCAGTTACTGAGTATCCCACACTCTTGGAGCATCTCTGAGTGGTCAGGCTCCTACTGCAGGAGCCTAATTGCATCTCAAAAGGAGCACAGCCATTGTTTGAGCTTAAAGTGGTTTGGGGCTGAAATGGTCATTCTTAATAGTCTGTTTTTCTATGACCCTTCAATTTTTCCAGGTGAGGCAATCCAGTATCTCTTGAGAATGACACTCTTGAATTAATTGTAAAGAATCCTTTGCAAAGAGGAGGATGTGTGGAATGCTGTCTTCCATCTCAAAGGTGATTTCGATAGCATCAAATAAAATGATTTTTATTTGTACTATCACCTACCATGTTGTGAAACATTCCTGTCTTGAATACTATAAAAAGGCTGTAGTTAATATTTATCTTACAGTTTGTTCCTTTGGTCTTTTCAGTGTAACAGTCTGCCATTTATCAGGAGAGTGTCTCTCCCCCTCCTCCTTAGGGAATGTTTTAAAGTTATTTTCTCTTAGTATATCTGTGTCAGCTGGTGCAGGTGGAGAATAAGGTTGTTAAATTTTACTTTGAAAATGTTCCAAGGTGACATTAGGTGCTTAAAACGTCAGATTGTGTAACATTTCCTTAAGATTTTGCTTTTTGTCTTCAAAACTGTTTAAAAGAATGGGCTTAATTGTAAGACATCTCAGCAGTCCTTCAAATTGTGGCATCCCAGCTTGTGATCCTCATTTGGAGTAATTCTGTGAAGTTGAAGTAGCATAGTCATAACCTGCATTTTGTGTGAGAACTTGAACTGTAAATATACCTCCCCCCTTGGTCACTTAGGTGTTGATTCAGGGTGGTTGGCAGACCTATGAGTGTGGGTGAAGAGTCCTGGATGGATACGAGGGGGACGAGTTTGTGTGATGATACCTTCAGTGGAATAGCTAGACTTACATTTTAAAATGTACACTTTATTTGGGAAACTATTTCAGGAGTTCTTGGGAGCATTTTTATATTACACTTTATGCGTTACCAAACAATGTGTTTTTGGGGGGAGTGTAGGTTGGAGTTCTCAGTCTGCCAGGAAGTCCTTCTGTGCTTGTCTTTTTCCAACCCTTTCCGTTTGATTGAAGTTCCCAGGAAGGAATTGATTTTTAGGATGAAAAATGGTAGGGTGAGGCAAGATAAATTGTTCTGGCCTTCATCTTGTTTTCCTAAAACACTCATGTGTCTTCCTGATCACAGGCTGGTGGAGCATCTGTGAAGTGCCCTCCCCTCATTAATAATGTCCTGGCCATGGCTGCTTTTTTCTGATTTGTGAACAAACCCCCCAGGTCTAGGGATGTTGGCCAAGCTTGTGAAGCCCTCAAAAGCAGCCAGGTTACTCCAAGAACTTGGTGTTGCTGAGTGAGAAGAAAAAGGAGCAGCAGCCTTTACATTTTTTTTTTTTTCATTTGTGTGAGAGGGGAAATAATACCAGTTTATGGTTTTGTTTGTTTCTCTGTTATAAGGATGTAAACGTTATAGGCAGGTAATAGAAGAGCCTGTTAACCAGTATCCTTCCATAATTCCATAAAGGAAACAAGTTCATGTTTCCTCATTGGTACAAAACACAGATCCTGTTGACCCGAAACCCCTGATTTTGCCAATCTCAACTGCCATGTCAGGTTCAGTCTACAGCTCTTTTAAAATTTTATGCCTAAGAACAGGGAGCCAAGGAGAGGTTTTGGAGGTAGCTTGAGCTGATTCACCATCTGGATGTTATTGCAGGGGACAGTCTGGGCTTGGTCCTGCCCTCTTCCTTCCACCAGCACTGGTGCTGAGCCTGCTTTGACTCACTAAACCAAGAGAAATCTATTCTGCTGTGGTAGCTGAGATACCCACTGTAGCAAACTGCTGCCTTTCAGCAAATACAGCTGCAACTGTTTGCTTAAAATGAGCTGGAGGATTTATGAAAACAACCAGAAAAGTTGAATTGTTTCCTTTTTTTATTTACTTTTTCCTCTGCTGGGTAGCATTGGCTTTGATAAGCAGTCTCTGCAGCTAGAGATTTTCTTCTGCATGGGGATGTAGCCAGGACATTTTGGGATGTTCACCTTGTGCTTGGGAGGGGATTTTGGCATTGGCGAACTGAGCACGTGCTGTCCACAGTGCCTGGTGGCAGGAGCAGCAGAAGTGAATGCCCCGGTTTCATTCTTGCCCATAATAAAGTCACTGCTGGAGCTTACTACAACGATCATGAGGTTTAACAGGTCCCTTACTGCACTTAAATCACATGGCTGGGTTGTAATGAACATGCTGAAGTGAAAAAACAGCCCTTTCCTTAAAATAAGAAAACACAGGCACAGAAAACATCCTTTGTTTTTTTTTTTTTAAATGAGCCATTGCACTTGGGACTCTTTCATGGTCAAAATTTTAACAGGTGGGACTCCTTCTCTCTTCCTCCCATATTTTTTAACTAATTAGGAGCAAGTCTTTTAACTCTTTTATGCTTCTATTAATTATTTGGGGTCTCTCTGTTGCAGGGCACACTTCGCTCGTTCCTGGTTTCCTACAGCTCATGTTGACAGGTTCTTGCTGCCCTTGGAGAGGAGCCATGGGCTCAGGTTGCTGCTCTCCGGGTTGAGGGTGATGCCTTGTTTGCTCAGAGCTGGACACGTGCTCAGCTCGTGGTGTTTCTTTGTGCAAATGATTCAACCCTTGTTGTGTACGAGTAATGGAGTAATTCCTTGGCCAGGGATGGGGAAGATGGATGTGTTTTCCAAGTGCTGGCCCATGACTTGCAAAATCTGGATGTTCTTCATGGCTTTGCTGCCAACGTACTGCATGACCTGAAGTAAGTTATTTAGAGCAAGACCTAAACTGTTGGTGTTAGGCAATACTTGTGGACAGTCTGCAAGGAAGATCCTCCACTCTGAAGGGGAAACAGAAGGCTACTGCGAGCCTGGAGTGCAGTGAGCTGGGGTTGCAGTCAGGATTTTCCTAGAAGGCAGTGTGCTTAGTCTTAACGATTTGGTGCATTTTAAAAGTAGAGCCCAAAGAACTGGAAACTTGTCTTTTCAGGCATGTGCTGGGCACAAGAGTTTGAATTTCATTTGCACCTTGAACTGGGAAACAATAAGACACTATCTTCTCCTTACATCCAGGGGCAGAAGGTGCTAAGGATCCTCCACACCATGAAGGAAGATACTTAAAATGAACATTAATCATCTGCCATTGGTTTATCTGTTACAATCTGACTAGAAGAGCCTAACTGTAAAAATACGTCTGTAAAAGCATAACGTGCAAGATGCTGGTCACTGAGCTCTTCCATAGCTCTTGACTCCTGCTGCCATCCAGCTGGGCTTGAAGGCACATGAGAGTGATGTGAGTGGTGCCATGTATGTGAGATGAGGGGAGATAAAAAAGAAAGAAAACAAAGAAATGACGTTTTCACTTGTTGGACAGTGAGGACTGTTGGGCTTGTCTCCCAGGAGAAATGAGCAAAGTACATATTGACACATTTGTGCTGGAGCTGGGACAAAAAGCCCTGCTGCTGCTCCAGACACAGCACGACGAGGGGCTGGGTCAGTGGGGCAAGGCTCATTTCTCTGGTGACAGGGATTCATCTCTGTTTGCGTGGTCATAATTTACAGGTAACTGGTTTATGGAGAAAACACCTGAAGAATTTGAGGTGTGTGTTCTTGCCATAGATAAATAGGTTTTACAGGCATTTTGAATGTCATATAGATCAGAGTGGCTGAGGTTGGCTGTGTAATTAGTGGGAGGGGAGCTATTTTGGGAGATTCAAATCCTTTTCCAAAATGTTTTCATCAGCTCAGGGGTTTGGGTCAGACCTTCTTCAGCTTCAGTTCATTTACCTGGGGGGGAAATTAGGGAATATTTCATTTCCCAACTTTTCCCATCACTGGAAAAACACTAGAAGCAAGGACAAGAAAATTCAGATTTCTTTTTCCGTGAATTAGCACACTTCAACTGCAGCTCCATCTGTGAGCCTGTCTGCAGACTTCCAGTTGCCTTGTACTGATTTGCATGCTGGGTTTTGTAACAACAAAAACACATTGCAAAGACATGAGATTTTCATGGGTCATGGTGTTGCCTTGTTGGTGGCACCGCAAACCAGGTTATAGCTTGGGTTGTGGCAGGGCTGCATCTTTCCTGCAGAGGAAGCAATTTTGATTGTTTTCCCTAGGGAGGAAGAATTTTTGATTCAAAGTAGGTTTTGTACTCAAGGTGATTTAAACATGATCAAAGTCAGTGGAATTTTACTTAAAATAAACATGATTCTCCTAATCAACCCTTTAAAGAGAACATCTGGGGAAAAAATGATGCGTTTTTGTAGATTTAATTATTCACTCGATTTTTTTCATTTTAAATATCTGCTGTTTGAGGATAGATAGGACTTTATTGACACAATTAGCAAAACAAATGATTATCACACCTTTTCCTTAACCCTGTGCTGTTTGATCTATTTGCTTGCACTTTCATTACTCCTTTGCTTGGTTACATTACACAATGTTATCACCTTCCTGTGCTGCTCCAGCTAAAACAAAGTGAAAAAAAACCCCTTTTGGCTCTCAGCTGCTCTGTGCTGTATTTTTTTACAGATGAACTAGAAAGCAATGTCGGGCAAAGAGTTATTTGAGTTTCCTTTCAGTGCTTGCTGGGCATTATTTCCGGGCTTGGCACTTGACTGTGTTTATGCGACAGTTTTTTCATATTTTAAAATAACAAACAAAAATCCCAGCAACTCTATTCCCAGCACAATTAGTAAGATCAGATTAAAAGAACCGAAAAAACAAACAACCAAACCCCTCCAGATTATGATGCGTTTATATATATGAAGTACTAGATTCTTTATGACTAATCCCCTGGTTGTTTTGAGCTGCTTTGCTGGGATGTGTTTACGTCTCTGAAGGTAGAGGTGGGAAGCGTGCCTCTGCCTGGCTGGAGGTCACAGTGGGTTGTTGTACTCAATAGCTGGGTGTTTCTGCTGTGTCAGGGATAGGATCCCACTGATGGATTGGGCCAGACCTGAATGCAGATTCCTGATGGTGTGATTCTCTCGATGGGGGATAGACATTTTCCTCTGAAGTCAGGAAAGCAGGTGGTCCCATGGATCTGCTGCCTTACAACCCTCTCCGTCATCTCTTTGCTGGTGGAGAAAAAAAAAGGATAGCGGAGGAAAACTGTCTGCTTTCATCTGACAAAAAAGAAGAGAGTTTGGGAAGGATCTGTTGTTAAGTGAGAACTTTTTCCAGTTACTGGCTTGTTGTCCTCCTCCTCTCACATCACCTGGCACCAGTGAGGCATCTGGCAGTGGTGGCCCCATGTTGTGCCTGTGCTCACTGTGACATTCATTTAAATAAATCATGCACATTAAAACAAAAAAGAAAAAAATCCAAGAAACTTCCTTCTGTGCAAAAATAAATCAACAGATATGAGTTTGCATGAGAATAAGCCTCATCCAATGTGGTAAGAGCTGTCATGTAATGCCCTGTCTCTTTCCTCTCTCTGAAGGTCCCAACCTCGTGTGTCCCTCTGACCTGGAGTAACGTTTGGGGCAGCCTGGCAGTGCAGTCCTTCTGGTAGCTTCCAAGGATTTTTGGGATCACGGGATGCATGGACATACAGACCCATGAAGCCCTCTGGAGAATGCTGGCTCTGGATAAAAGCATCCTCAAGTTCCTACCATCTTTTTACCCTGTTTTTTCCTGGGTCACCTTGTGTCATTTGGGAAGGAAGCTTCTCTGTCCTGAGGATTATAGCGTACCAGTCACTTACTGGAATACCTCCCCAGTCATCTTCTTGAGATGGAGCCATCGCTTTACCGAGCTGGAAGATGTTTTTCTTCTCCCAGAGCTTTTCCAGTGCATCCGCACTCCTGTCCAGCAGGTATGTAGATGGTTTTCTCATTGACTAGCCACTTCGTTTTCTTGATCTTTTTTAGGAGTTCAATCTTTTTTTTTTTTTTTTACTTACTAGCATCTGCTAAAGATAAGACCTTGCAAAGTCCTTGGTGCCGTGCTTCAAAAGTGGCTTTTCCCAGTTGGATCAGACCCAGTTTGAGATGTAGGTTTGTGTGGAGCAGTGGTGTCAGCTTCTCCTGAAGATTTCGATACCCAACCTTAGTCTTGAATACAAGGAGAGGGATGGATTTGCTGCTTCTTATTCCTCCTCCTGGATCCTCCTGGGCTCTTGGGCAGCTGTGTTTGTAAGCCACAGCTGGCACCAGCCGTGTGTGGATCAGTTTCTTGGGCTTCACTGTCTCATTTCAAAGAAGTTGACACAAATGTTTAGTCCAGTTTTTCATCTTCCTAATTTAACAGTATTTCTGCTGAAGAATGTAGTTTAGAGATGCCTTTAGCTCTCACGTTAAAACTGTTCCTATTCAATATAGATGTGGATAACTCAATAGCAGTAGTGACAACGGCCAAATTTGCATTTTTAGTCATTTACAATGAGTTAGGTGTTTTTCTAAAGGTGACAAGTTTTTTTCCATTTTCTTTAATAGCAGAACTGGATCATTGTTTTTGTTCCTCTGGGTATCAATTTGCTGTGAAAATCATCCTTTTTGGCTCTTGTGCTGGTTTGGTCAAATGCTTATGTGTGCTGGTGAAGAGATCGCTCCTTCTGTGGGGTGGACAAAAAATTAGCTTTTTGTAACTAACTTACTTACTTTTACTATACAAAGAGGAGGTGATGAAGGGAAAGGGCTGCAAACGCTTTGTACATTTATTCTGAATTCCCCTCAGCATTTGTGAGCCATTAAAAGTTTCATTTTTTTGCTTCGCAAGCACAATTTTGCATCAAAGGAAGGAAACGCGGGGGGGGGGGCGGGCTGCTGATTAGAGCATGTTCAGGGGGAAGCGAAGTCAGTTGCCTTACTCTTGAATTTGACCGCGACTCATAGGCCAAATGGAGATGGTAGACAAAGATTGGGGATCAAGATAGAAGCAAAGTCTCATAAAGGCGTGCTGTGCCTGTGAGAGGCTCGAACTAACCCTGGGGATCTGGTGAACAGCAGCACCATGTCAGGCTGGTGGAGATGGTCCGTGATCAAGCCCTGTGCAGCACGGTCATGTGCCACGGCAGAGCCTTCTCCAGCAGGACTGGCTAGAGGCTCAGCCTGGCAGTGTCAGACCCCTGCACTTGCTTTCATTGGCTTTGTGCTCTCCTGCAGAGGCATCCCCTGGAACCAGCTCTTCATTCCCAGATAAGAGTTTTTCCTTTCTTAACCAAGCCCTACTCTGTGGGTTGAACAGGAAAGGTGTCTAGCCCGTTTTAATCTCTCATGAATATGGAACATGGCTTTCCCATCACCGAAATTCCTAGTGTTTTACTAACTCCTAACTTCTGAAGCAGGCAAGGAAAAAGGATCGGATCACTGGCAGTTTGAGCTTTTTATCTACAATTAAAGCAAACACCATTGATATTTAAAGTTGGTTTTGTGTTTGTGTGTGGTTTTTTTTTCCCTATGGCCAGCAGTTTGATAAAGACATTGCAGGCCAGTTCTCCACTTATTTCTGTCTATAAGGTGTGAAAAGGTCCTTCGTCAGCAGCACATTGCGATGGAATGAGCTTTATCTTTTGTACGTAACTAGGAGTGAATGGGAGTATCAGTTGCTCTGCTCCAGTGCTGCAGTCCCTTTGGTGCTTCTGGAGATGCCTGTTTGGACCCAACAAAACCTAGCCTGGCTGTGACCTGGGTAACCCAGAGCAGCCCCAGGGTGCTTGCCCTCCGAATTTTACGGGTCTGTGCAAAGAGAAAAGGCGTAGTAGATGTACCCTGAATCTGGTGTTCTGAATTGCTCCCTGCAGTGTGACTCGCTAGTCACACAAAGTCTTGCAGGCACCTGGCAGACCTGGCATTCCTGGGGATGGCCCGAGACTTAGAGCTTGGATAAGAACGATATTTTGGTTGCAAATCTACAGCTGTCCTTTACAGGGGAAAAAAAAATCATCTCAGGTTTTATTCAGAAGAGGTCTCATCCTGCACAGTTGTGGGGACCCTTACTTTGTGGGTAAGGGGGCTGCCAGATGCATCCCTGGGTGCTGATTGAAAGATGAACCCCATCAGCATTTAAAATATTTGCTGGTAAAGTAGAAAAGGCTTTCTTTCAGTCAGGGTGTAGATCCTTGAATCAAAATGTCCTTTAGGGGGTTGGTCAGTGGGCAGATGCATGTTATTAATAATAATAAAAAAAATACAAAAGACTTCAATTTGGCTGCTTGTGAGGGTTATGTATGTGGGTGTGTTTCAAAAGCACATAACTGATTATAAAAATCATTGATGGGCTAAGTCGGTATTAAGGATGGTTGAATGACAGTGAAAAGCAGTCCTGGCACATTGCAGGAATGTTCTTGTCATGACTAACCCCTCTCACTCTCACCCCAGTGGAATTTTTTAGTGCCCAGCACAGACAAGCACTGAAATTGCAGTTTTGCAGAAGTTTTAAACTCTCTCCCCAGCTGGCAGCAAATAAAGGAATTGCAAGTATTTACTGGTTTAAGGAAAAAAAAATAACCTCAAAGCTATAAAATAAATTTGACAATGAAGCTTTTTTAAGGGAGTCTCGACTTTATGGGTTTGTGAGTCAAATGTGTCAAAGCCTGACAAAGGAAGAGGTTTTAATCTACAGGTGCTGTCTCTTGCTTGATGGTTTCCTGTTTCTAAAATTACTTCCAGCTTTTTTGGAATCAGGGCTAAAGCTAGTTTCACCTTTCAGTTTGTGGTCACCCTCCTTGACCACTTCAGCAGGCAAGATTTGCAAGGGTTGAGGGCAGCAAATGCAAGTGCTTTTTAAGATTCTTATCTTGGCTCCCAAAACTCCATTTGCCACTTTTAAAATATTTACAGCTGAATCTTTGGATTTGCGTCTTCCTCTGCTTGGGGAAAATGCTGAAGCTGCTGATGCTTAAACTTCTCTTTGACCTTTCTTTCCCTGTCCTGCATGGGGAGTTTGGAGAAGACCATGCCCCCCAGGATGAAGGATGCTGATCCCCCTGTGCTCATCCTGGTGCTACTGACCCCAGAACCCTGATTTGCAGGTTGTTGGCTTTTGCTCATCGTGCAGCAGTGAGAACCAACCCAAGCAAAGCAAATTAATTGTGGATCTCAGTCCTTAGGTTATGCTAAATCCTTTAACCCCTTTTGCAGCATGTATTTTCTTTCCTGAAGGGCTGTCCTTCTATTGGTGCCACTTACTAATGCCATCTGTACTCAAACTTTGTGCCCTTACTGCAGGCCATCTAACTGGGGATACACAAGGCCATATTCCTGTTTGTTTCTATAAGTAAATAAATATTTATATGTTTTTTAAGATCTGGAATAATCCTGCTAGTATGTCTTGAAAGATCCTCTGTTTATTACTTAGAGATATTGCTCTGAATTTCATATTGACTGTAGCATCATAGTCATACTTTCAGAATAAAGATCTTTCTTAACGTGTGATCTTCACCTTTCCACAAGTGCCTGCATCTGCACAGTAAATACTGAGCTGTCTGCTGACTTAACGGTGCTCTTCAGGTTGCAAAGAAGCAGCAAACTCACAAGACATGCTGTTGTTAAAGCCAGGAAAGCAAGAGGTACCTGCTCGGCTCCCCACTCCTTTCGGCCGCTTTGAGGGGCTCTGTGCAGAGCCGAAGGTGTCGACAGGCTGTTTTCTTGGGCTCCCATCTGCTGAGCAGCATTATGTGGATTAATATTGAAGAACTCTTTAGTGAAATTTGTCTCATGCCACGAAAATGTAAAGCCTCCAAAGCTGGCTGGCATCCCAGGGCTGCGAGAGGCCCTTGAAGGGGCTCCTGGTGAAGGTGGCAGGATTTGCACTGTCCCAAAGCCGCAAACAGGACATGATATGAAGAGTTTCTAGTTGAGATTTAATCATCTCCAAGCTGATCTGGTTGCTGACTTTGGACAGCAGACAATAACTGCTGGGCAGGAATGGCTGCCACGGGGCCAGCCTGCCACCATGGGAGGGCATCTGCCCGATCTCTTGGTTCTGCAGTGTGGAGCCCAGTTCAGAAACACAAAATGCCATTTAGGGCAGTATTTTATTCTGAGGGTGGTTCTTGAGCTGGAAGCAAACCTCTCACCTGGCCTCCTAGTTTGTCCCTGCCAATATTTTGGAGATCCCTGGTTTTGCTGGCTCTGCTTTTCCAGGGTACCATAATTGCTCTGCCTCTTTTTTTTTACCTTTGCAGTGTCAAAGCCAGAAGGTTGGATTGGACACCCAGGGTGCCAGCAGCAAAAAGGGGACCAGAGTATGTGCAGTAAAAAAAACCTGTATGTATTTATAGAGATTATTGTAGACGAGTTGCGGGATGAGGCACAGCTGCCTTCCAGCCCTAGTGCCACTGGAAGACGGATCTCTTTTCACAGTGCAGGTGAGAGGTCTAGCCTCAGCACAGTTTGCCTGGCTGGGGGCATTCACTGGGGTGCTGAGCGATGCTGAGACTCCTGCAGCTGCCCTGGCTCCCTGAAGGCTGCAGGGCCTTTTGCTGCCTTTTAGCTTGGCCCCCTCCACAGCGTGGATGTGCCCTCCTGCCGGCTGGCAGCGTCCTTGTGGCAAATGGATACTGAATTGCCATCATCCTCCCCACTGGCACCTTCACTTGGCTTTTATTAAGCTCTTTTGCAAAGAGCAACTCTTCCTTCTGGGCCCTGTGTATTTTATCCAGGGCTACATTTGCATCACCATCAGGTGGTTTTCATTTGACCTTCTCCCTGCTTAAAAATTAAATACTGAGGGTACTAGGAAGAGAAGTAATCTCCCAGATAAGCATTTTTCCCCTGCTCTTCTGTAATTCACAGGGGAGCTGGCTTACCCTGCCTGTGGATGACTAAGGAGGAAATTCTTTTTTGGTTAGGATAATGCTGACAGTTCACTGGAATTTTTTTTATCATGGGTTTATCACTTCCTCCCTTCGAATTCCTAACTCTTATGTGTAGGGCAGGAAAAAAAAAATAGTAGTGACCACAAGTTATGGAATTTGCCTTCTGTGGAAAAGATTCTGAACAGCTAAATGGCACTGTCAGGTTTGCCATGGTTTGCATAGGGGATTTGCTCCATATCCAGTTATATAAACAGGCTGGGTAAGAATCATGAATATTCTAGCAGTTATCATCTTTCAAATGTGTTCTTTTAATGTTAGAGTTAATTAATGCTCATATCTCTTGAATATAGGTGAGCGTAAGCCTGCTCATCTTTCAGGTGGGGAGGAGGTTTGGATTTATCACAGGTCTCACAGAGTTGACAGAATCTAAGTCAAGTTTATGTGTAATGAGTTTCTGGGTCATCTTGTTAATCTCCTTGCCTGCCTTAGTTTATAGAGGGGCCCTGGATCTGTGTCTCCAGAGAACTCATAGGAGCTTGGCCAGAGAGACTCTGCCTGTAGGTTAAACACATGTGTGTTCTCACACTGTTTGCTTCCCGATGGTGTTTGGTGATTGTGCTGTTGATCCTTCTGCAAAGGCTTGACACTGCTGCTGAAAAGCTCTGACACTGCAAAGCATTGTTTACTTATGAAAGTGTTATTATGTTTTGAATATAATTCATCTCTTGTGCTCAAAGTGACATTATGTCATAAAATTGCTCTTATATTTCAGAGCTTTGAGGAAAAGCTGTTTTTTTGTCCCAGACTCTCTGTGACAGTACTGGAAAGTGCCTTACCCTTTGTATCTCTGTAGACCTCTTTTATGAATTGTGAGTGACAGCAGGAAGGTATAAAAGAGCACAGAGGAGCTGGTTTTGATGTTTATAAAAGGCTTTGATAAAAGATGCAGCACACAGACTTGATATTATTTCCTATTTTTAACTTCTTAAGAGCATAGAGTACTCAGATCCAATATTTATGTAAAAGGGGGAACAGGGGGGCTGTATTTCTTCTTTTTTTTTTCCTTTATTTTTTGTTTTTTTAGAACCAGGTTATTTAAAATAGGAAACTGTCTCTCTTCCATGCCCTAGTAAAATTTTCTTCCATGAAGTATCAGTAAAGTAAATCCCATGGCATTAATTGTGTGGATGATGCTGGAGCAGACCAACTGTGGTTTTGAAGGCTCCTTGGTTGTAAGTTTGTGCCTTCAACCTCCCAGTCGTGGCTGGCTCCAGTAGACCCACCAGCCATTGTGCTGTGTGTGGTGAGGCCTGCACTTCTAATAACAGGTCTTTCCGCTGAGAGTTGGAGAAATAAAACATGGGAAAGCCAGGGCAGCTCCTCTCCTTTCTGTAAAAGTCAGATCACTGTAAAGGCATCTCTCTAATAAGTAGTTTTGCTTGCTCCCCAGAGATGCAAGGCTGTTGCTGACTAGGTAATTGCAGTTTTACTGATGAAAGTGCTTCTCATTATTTCCATCCTCCATGTTGCAGTCTCCTATTTAATCTCATCTGCCAGCATGGCTGGCTGGCTGGCTGGTGGTGGGCCTCTGTGCTCCTTAATATTCCCGCGAGTGTACACATGAGCGTGTCCATAGGACTTCATCAGGCACTTTCCCATGTGTGTGCACACAGGCACACGAGGACAGAGAATACGTGTGAGGGTGAGCGCGGGCTGCGAGTGCATGTGTGGCGTTGGCACTGCCATTTGCACCATCAGGTCCTTCATCCGTGCAAGGGCCTTCACGCTGGATATCAAGATTCCTAATGAATGGCAGCGTGCAGACCTGTCCTTGAGAGCCACCTGATGACAAAAGTCATCCTCTTGCTTGAACCCATATATTCTATTTTGCTGGGGCTAAATGCCTTGAAACACCCTGGGCCGGGGAGGACAAGTCCTGCTATCTCCTGGAGAACCCCAGGACGGAGCAATGTTGCCAAGTCCCATCTTGCTGTAGTGCTGATGAAGAGTTGATCTTGCTGGGATGAGCACAGCAATAGCTGTCAGTGGGGGTTTTGAGTTCTTGAGCAACACATAGTCATCCAAGGGGCCATTCAAGGCAGGTGCTGGGTTTGAAGTAGCTGGACTTGAGCAAAGACATCCCAACCTCTCACGCACTTGAGGTGAATAAGCACCTGCTCTGTTCTTTGTACAGGAACTTGTATACAAAACCATAAAAACAAAGGGAATTACCAGCCTTGGGTGGTCATGGGAAGATGAGGAGAAGTGTGTTTGCTTGGGTGTTGTTTCCCTGCCTTTGTTGTTCCTCTGAAAGTTTGCAAAGCTGGATGCTGAGGTCTGTGGGGTGAGATGCTCATTTTGGGTGTGTTGGTATAGCACTATGACTGCTTGATAGCCTTGTCTCTTGTGTATTCCTTCGTGGTGATGAGTGCCCAGTTACATTCCAAGAGGTAGACTGCAGAGGTGTTTAACAGGGCCTTCACATGACTTTAGGGGATGAAGCACAGTCGTATTTTTTTCCTGCCTTACCTGTGAAACCATGTAGCACCACACATAAGAAGGTGCTGTTGTCCTCTGCTGCATGACTTGTTGGACTTGGGTAGCTTATGGCAGTAGTGTGTTGGCATGTTCTGCTGTCTTTTCAACTTCTGACGGGTTGTTCAGTTAGCCAAAAAGTTTGAGTACCCTCAGTTCTTCTGTAAGGTATGTGAGGACTTTGTTGTTCTACCGGAGTGGACGCTATGGTAAATTGGAAAAGCTGTTGCTAGTCCAGAAGAGATGGGTCAGGATAGGACTTGTTGAGCTGGAGTGACACTGTGCAGTGCCCCACCTGTGGCACAGGTGTTCTCACTGTGCCTTATTGCCTGTTGTGCAGCAGCTTGGGTGCCTCGGTTGCATTTCCAGCAGCAATCCAACTGCCTCGCTTGCAAGCTGGGGAGGAGTGGGCTCTGAAGCACAGTGGGAGCTCCCCAAAACGTGGGGCTCTGTGTCATTGCACAGAGCTGTGCCAAAGCATCTGATTAAATGTAGACATTAGCTGGCAAGAGCTGCACTTCCTTTTCAAAGAAGCTGGGAAAGACTCCCCGAAACAACCACCAGAGAAAGTGTCCAGATGAAAGGTCTGGTAAGCGTCAGGGTCCCCTCTGCTGTGTTTTCAGGCTCTTCTATAATCAGCTGTCAGTTTGGGATCTGGGCATACTGGACCTCAGCAAGTATGGATTGAAACTTATACAAACAGTGACTCTTCTATAAATATTTAGCTCACACTGTTTAGGAGCTGCTGGGAATAGGAGACAAAAAAAAAGTTTAAAGTTCATGACAGTCTAAAAGAGCTATCGGAGGATGGCACTCGGTCACCGGATCAGCTGGCATGTAGGTTTGAGTTGCTAATGCTTCTTTTTAACTTCCCCTGAAGAACAGGAGGTGTTTAAGCACCCTTTAGAGAGACATAAGGTTGCACCCTTCCAGTGCTTACACAGCTGCACTGGGGGCTCAGATCAATGCAGAGGTCTTCTTCAGCTTGGCTGGTTGAGCTGGATGCCCAAGAGGAGCCATGGTGTGGAGTAAATGGATGATGTTCCCTGGCCCTACACATCTTTGCAAATTTGGACTGATCATCTGAAGTTCATACATCTGCATGGAAGAGGGGGATGTGTCTCCAAGTGTGTGCTTTTGTCTGGCCACCTCAATACTGGTACAGAGGCTTGCCCCCGGCCAGCTGCTGCTGAAGGAGATGGGGTCCCCTGATGGAGCTTTTTTAGGCAGCACTAGATCTTGGGCTGCTTGCTCTTGCAAAAGCCTCAATAGTGAGGTAGACCTATCTCTGACAGCCTTTTTTGCCTCTTAAATATGAAGATAATATCCTTTTTTTTTTTCATTTTGCAGAGCTCTTGAAACAATGGGAAAGAATGGGAAAGAATGAAACGTGCTGATAAGAAGTGGTATTCATAGCTGAGACACACGTGCTTTGAATAAGCAGGGAACTTCATCATGAACAAGAGTCTGAGATTATTCATTAGAAAGAAGAATAAAGATCAATCATTGATTATTTTCTCTCTCCCCTTGCTCTTCTAATACAAAGTACTTGCAGTTGAACTAGATGATAGTTATAGGTCTCTTCTGACTATTGTTTCCTATCCTATCCTGTCCCATCCTGCTAATATAACAGTAAACACAAAATGTTTCGCATGCCCTGTGAAATGCTTTGCAACTGCTCACACTACTGCTGCTCCTGACTGCAGCATCCTGGGGCTTTCTGTACCAGAATGATGGGTGTGCCTGGAAGATTAATGACAGAGGAGAAAATGTGAGGGAAGGACAGGTAAGAAAAAGGTAAATTTCTCATTTCCAAGTTGCTGAAACCACTTTTGAGGTTTGAAAGAAAATGTCAGTATTTTAGTTGGAGGTGGTGGCAAGCTTGATGCTTTTTCTATTTCAATGGTTTCTTTTAGTGCCCTTCCTAATTTAAAAGGAGGTGTTTAAATTATTAACGTTTTAGCACTAAAGCAGAGGGATTCTAAAGACTTTGGCAAATCTCGGCTAAAACATTTATCTTAAAAAAGAGCCTCACGTTGTTTCCCAACTCTGACAAGAAGCACTGAATCTAAGGAAGTGGACAAAGAGCTTGATTTATGTAGAAGGTAATTTTCTCCAGTGGTGTTTGGCCAGAAAACATAAAGATGATAATGGTTTCTATTTTTTGACAAAGCCTTTGCAAATTTCTGTGTTTCTGCCTGTTGCTGAAGCAACACTATGCCACGGGTGAGTGCAGGCGCATGGCCCTCAGGTGCTGCCTGTGAGGAACGGGTGCCCTTACTTGGTCATTCTGGTCACAACCTGTGCAGTATCCTGGAGGTGAGAGGCAGCTGAGGCTTCAGACATCCTCATTGAAGCTGTTGTTGGAGCTCAAGGCTCTCATTAGATTTACAACACCTTTGCCCACTAAACCTCCCCATTCTCTTTAGGTGTTTGTCCTGATTTTGTACCAAATCCCCTTTCTTGCTACTTGAGCTGAAGAATAAAGTATTATAACTTTGGCTTGGGGCAGCTGTCCAAGGGATATATTGGGATACACTTGGCCTTTGAAAACAAGGACTTCAGTCTCCAGCCCTGTCAGTCCCTCTGGCTCCTGGAAGTTTTCCTTCCAAATGGTTATTTCAAACCTCAGAGAAGTTTGTGTTTTTTTCAGAGCTATGATTAATACCATTTTTACGCTTCATTGCAAAATGCCACACAATGAATGAGACCAGCAGGGTGGTGGTTTATGGGTGGGAGGAAAAAAAAAATCAAACAAACACTTTCAGACACTGTTTTGGAAGAGTGATGTATGTGTGCGTGTTTTACAATCTGCTGCAAACTGTGGATTTGAGTTCCTATTAAAAGGAAGCGGGAAAAAAAGCTTCAACCTCATGTTTGGAAAGAATGTCAGAAGTAGTTGAGAAGTTGAATAGTTACAGGGTTTTTTGCACCAGGTCACTGAAAGCTAATTTAACATGCAGGATTGCTTTGCAATTACAGAGTCACAGGGTGGTTGAAGCTGGAAGGGACCTATGGAGTTGATCTGGTAGATAGTTACAGCCAGTTGTCCATGACCACATCCAGATAGTTCCTGCATATCTCCACAGATTGAAACCCCACAATCTTCCTGAGCAACCTTGGTCACCCTCACGGTAAAATTAGGCCTAACGCATTGGATTTCAGCACGTCAGCCATAGGTTCCTGCTCATTACTGGTGCAGTTTGAAAAGTTTGTAGGGATATGTGGTTTTGGGACAGAGTTGGCTTGAGAGCATGGCAAACATGGGTCTGCAGCTGAACCCTGTGGCTCAGCAGTGCTTGTCTGGGACTAGGGAGCTGGTTGGGCTTGGCACAAGATGCCAGAAGTGGTGTGCAAGGAGGCTTGCTGCATGATGGCTGGGTGTCTGGGAGCTTGTGGTCCCTCTGATTTGGTTTTGAGGCTGTGCCTGTAGCTGATCCTCCAGCCAGCTCTGCTGTCTTTTGCTTCCCTTCCCTTGACACTGTGTGCCTACTCCCAGTCGGTGAGTCACTTTTCCACAGGAATCTGGGACTCATTTATCAATATAAAATGAGGCTAATTACTGTCTTGTCTTGGTCGGAGACCCCAGGGAAAAGAATCCAAGAGGTTTAATGTGGCTTTGTGCCCAATATGTCCACATCTTGGGGACACGGAGGATGTTGCATCCTCTGTGCATGTGGGAGATCAGCTAAACCTTTATGGGGACATTGGGGTCAGCATAGATTTGCTTCCTGGTGGCTTCATGTGCATCCCTCATACATGGAAAACAAGCAAAGCCTAAGATTATACTCAGGATCTGGTTCCTCTACTTGGTCACTAGTGTTTCTTCCTGTCATCCATCCGTGGACAGCAGTAGCCCTTGTTTGTTGGCCTGGGTGCGTTTTTTTTCTCTAGACTGTGTTCTTTTCATCCTGTTTTGGTTGCTGATAAGTGATAGGAATAGCAGGAATGAGATGATGGCTCTCAGTGAACACTCCCACTGTCCACAGACATGTCCCATTCAGCCTTTGTGTCATTGACAGGGGTGTTTTTTCATTAAAAATAGACGCAGACAATGCCACTTCCCAAGGACTGTGATTTATCATTTAATAACAAGTGGTTAGTCATTTCCTTTGGAAAACTTTCTGGAAGTGTTATTTTTCTTTCTCCCCTTGCTTCCTTTTTTTTTAATTTCCTTCAAAACCCTGCATTACCTGCCAGAGCCACTCTGTCTGTTAAATGAAGTGTTCCCTTTTCAAAGTGTGTCGAGGTTTAACCCCAGCCAGCAGGTAAGTGCCACACAGCCACTAGCTCACTCCCCCAGCAGCAGGACCAGGGAGAGAATTGGAAGGGCAAAAGCCAGAATACTTGTGGGTTGAGATAAAGACAGTTTAATAAGGAAAGCAAAAGCCGTGAACACAAGCAAGGAAAAACAAAGAATCAATTCACACTTCCCATGGGCAGGCAGGTGTTCAGCCACGTCCAGGAGAGCAGGGCCCCATCACACGTAATGGTTACTTGGGAAGACAAACTCCATTACTCTAAATCTCCCTTCCCGCTTCTTCTTCCCCCCCATTTTATATACAGAGCAGGTTCATATGGAATGGAATATCCCTCTGATCAATTTGGGTCACCTGTCCTGGCTGTGTCTCCTTCCAACATCCCATGCACTCTCAACTTCCCGTGTGGCGGCACAGAAAGCAGAAAAGGCCTTGGATCTGTGTAAGCACTGCTCAGAAATAACAAAAACATCTCTGTATTATCAGCCCTGTGTTCAGCACAAGTCCAAAACATAGCCCCATACTGGCCACTGGGAAGAAAATTAACTATCCCTGATGAAACCAGCACAAGTGGAAATCATATTTGAGATTTAAAAATCATGAAAATAACAAATCTTAACCCTTTGAGCATGGGCTTTTCTTAGTATATGCCTGCAGCCCTGAAGTCTTAGCTTAGCCAAGGGAAACAGCAGTGGAGAGACAGCTGCGTAGGTGAGACTTGAAAAATGGTGATGGTAATCCTGAATGTGGACTGGATGATCTGCTTGATCTGACTTGAAGGAAAATTCCAAGTAACTTGAGGTATTGCCTTGAGTTGCCAGCTCTTAGCTGTGATACCTCCTAGTGTGGAGGAGGAGAATGGAGAGCTTGCAGAACTACTAGGCAATCTCATAACAAGTCTCATTTTAGTGACTTTACCAAAAAAAGTGCTGAAAGCTGTTGAGTAGTTCTCGAGGAAATCCCAATAGCTCAGTAAACAAATTCGGGAAATGTGCTGAAGATGACATCATCATAAGTGGGTACTTAAGAAGCTAAAAGAAATAGTTCTCTGTTGGGTCAGGAAGGCATTTTGAGGGTCAGTAGCAGATTAGATGGTAGACTGCCGAAGAAGCAGAAGATGAAATGCAACCAGGGACATGACAGGTACTTTAGGTAATAACATCTACTTGTACAGTTGCCTTATACAGTTGCCTTAATGAGCTGTCGGTAGAGGTAGTTTTAAAGACAAAAATAAATTCAATAAAGACAAGTGCAAGGCACTCTTGGAAAATGGTTACACATACCCAAAATGAGTAGTAACTCTCAAAATGAGCAGTAACTCTCAAAATGAGCAGATTGACTACAGAAAGGGATCCATAAGCTGCAGTGAATCACAAGGTGGTTGTGAATTGCCAGTCAGATGCTGTTACAAGAAAGGCAGATCTTGAAGAGCCCAGAGAAAAATGGCGAAGGTAATAATTCCATCTCTTCAAACTTCATTGTCCTATAAAACCTCATTTCAAAGACAGCATCCAGTCTCAGCCCCTCTGTTTTAAATATGAAAGCAGATGACTTGGGAAGATGAAACTTCTTTTTGGGAAAATTTACGTATGAGGAATAGCTGGAAGATTTGGATATGTTAAACTGAGGGAGAATAAAACAACAGCCCACAGGTGTCAGGCTATGGTTTGATGGGATGCTGTCTTCAGCAGTAATTTTGGGGCAAGACATCTTCACTCTCCTGGTGTTGACTGTGCTGCAGCTTATCGTGTGGTCAGTTGTGTAGCCACAACTTGTGTGTCCACACTGTGAGCTGGGACAAGGAACTTCTCTCAGTATAGTAAAAGCTGAGAAGTGTCTCCAGATTTATTTCAGAATATGTCTATGCAAGTTTGCACGGATAACACATGGCATGCAGGAGGAAGGAGGGCAAGGAAAGGAGCCAGAGGTAGAGCGTGTGGTAGAGTTGAGACTTGAAGCGAACACAGTAGATTGAGATATCCAGGAAGTTGATGTGAAGAGTGCAGCACACGATGTCACTCCATGTCCAATGACAATACTAAAATTGCGTACAGGGAAGTGCTTCCCTGGACACTGTCATCCAGTGCATCATGTGTGCTATGCCTGGTAGCAGCAGGGTAGGCTGGCATTTCTCAGAGTGTAGGTTCCAGCTCCTGGTGGTGGTGGTGAAGGAGAATGAGTGATGCTGGAGCTGGCCCAAAAAAGCACTAGAAACCTCTTTGTTAGAAGCACAGCAGCCCTTCCCAGATGGTGGGGCAAGTGGTGCTTGCCGCTTGGAACTGTGGCTGGGTCCTGCTTGCTCTTGGCAAGGTTCTGCCCATGTTGCCTTGGAGAGCGGCACGAAGACAAATAAGCCAAGAGAGGGTTCAGGGCTGGGTGGCTGTTTGACGTCCCTCCTGGCCCAGCATTCCTGCAGTCCTTGCATGAGGATTTTGGCATGGCTTCTGCCCCTGTCAGTCCTGCTGAGGTTGAGTGTCTCAACATGTTCTGAATCCAAATTTCCGATATTACTGCAATGCACTTGGTTTTTTGGCTCTTGGGAGTAGTTCAGTTGACCACAAATTGGTCACTCTGCTGTGATGTAAGCTGATGATTTCCTCCCCTGTGGATGCTAAACCAAATACCCCTGCAACTGCAGCCTGAAGGGGATGTTACTGGGCTGGTGTTTGCAGCTGATGGGAACGTGCTGGAGCTGGGCAAGCCGCAGTGATTCAAGCTGATACTTATGTTTATGATGAAATGGTAAACGCCTTGTCTGTTCTGTCCTACCAGCTCTACCCCCTGGGGAAAAAAGAGGTTTTACTGCAAGAAGAAAGGATATTCTGATGTTGGTTGGTTGATAATGAGAATGCAGAGCATCAAAGCTGAAACAGTTTGTGCTGGGTTTTAAAATCACTGGAGGATATAGAAGTGCCTTGAAGAGGAAGATCATAGATAGGCAGACCTACTGGATACGCCTGGTCCATTTTTTGTAGGCTGCAGAGTTTTCCCCTGTGGTTTGCAGGGTTCCCTTGACTTGCTGCATCGCTGAACAGCACAGAGCACAGCATCGGTGTCTGCAGTATCGGAGGATGTAGATGTAAGCACTGCTAGGAAGATCCAGGCTTCAGTGCTAGTCTTGTTGATGCTGAAATTCCCCTGAAAAAAAAAAAAGCTTGCTATGCTTGCTTGTGATATGTGTGTTGTGCTGGCACTGAATCTTGACTTGTGTTGATCTAGATTGCTTAAAAATAAAAGAATCATGGTAATTTGTCTTAAAAAGGGTACAGAGAAAGTGAAGAAGAGAATAAGCAGTCTGCTATTCATTGCCTTATCAAGGCTAATAGGCTGGGGCTTACACTGGGAAGAAATCAAATCGCCAGACAGTTCCTATGTACAATGTAATATCACCAAATAAAGGAGTGACCACCAGGTGAAGCTTGATGGATGACAAGCTGGTGGCAGGGCTGGTGTGGCAGGACTGCTGATAGTAGAGCTGCAGAGCTCTTCATGAGGGTCAGTCAAGTTGTAGTGGTATCTCAGGGATGTGTATTTTGGGCACACAGAAAACCCACCTTCTGCAAAATGCAGTGGTTTGGGTGATGCTGAAGACTCCAAGCTGCACTCCTGAAATCCCATGGTGCTGTACAGGTGACTCAGCAGCATCAGCTCTAAATGGAGAAATGCAGAGCCTAGTAACTCCTGGACTTCAGAGGAGAGTTTGGTAAAAGGGACCCCTGCAAAGACATTGGCAAAAAGGATTTTTAAGTGTTTTTAAGGAAGACAAACAAATAGCAACTAACTTCCTGTATAGGAATCCCTAGAAGGAACAGATCTGCTATTTTAATAACAGCAGTGAGTGTAATTACATGTAAGGATGGAATCTTGGCTTTGGTGACTTCATGGGACTAGTACTTCATGCAGAGCTATCACTTCAGATCTCCTCTGAATACCTTTGCTTTTTAAGTGGTCAGCATTTTTAGAAACATTCACAGCTTTTATGTGACAGCATGAAAGACTGGTAAGTTGAGCCATGGGAGAGTTAGGACAAGTTTGCTTGCAGGATTTGTGACCCTGTGGAGGACACATACTGGAGCAGTCTGTTCCTGAAGTACTGCACCTCATGGAAGGGACCCATGCTGGAGCAGTGTGTGGAGAACTGTAGCCTGTGGAGAAGGACTCATGTTGGAGAGGTTTCTGGAGGGCTGTGTCCTGTGGAAGGAACCCTGTGATGGAGCACGGGAGGTGTGTGAGGAATCCTTCCCCTGGGGAGGAAGGAGTGTCAGGGACACGTGTGATGAACTAACTGCAGCCCACATTCCCTGTCCCCTGTGCCGCTGGTGGGGAGGAGGGAGAGAAAATAGGGGGTGAAGTTGAGCTTATGAAGAAGGGAGGGGTAAGGGGAAGGTGTTTTAAGATTTGATATTAATTTCTCATTATCGTACTCTGATTTGATTGGTAAATAAATTAAGCTATTTTCCCCAAGTCTAGTCTGTCTTGCCCATGACAGTAACTGGTGACTGATCTTCCTCTCTCCTTATCTGCACCCATGAGCCTTTTGTTCTGTTTTCTCTTCTCCTCAGCTGAGGAGGCGAGTGACAGAGTGGCTTTGGGGGGGCATTTGGCATCCAGCCAGGGCCAACCCACCACAGTGTTGTAGCAGAGCTCCCTCTGGCATGTGCACTCTTCCTCTCTCTGCTTGGACTTGAAAAGCCATGGGGAAGAGTCTGCTTATGCTTGTTCCAGAGGGGACTCCACATCTGCATCCGTCCTTCTACCCACCCATGTCTAATGGAAAGAGGGATGTGTTGGAAGAGGAATTGAGTGTCAGTGGGTCCCCAGGTTTCTCTCTCACTTTGCCCTCTGCCTGCATTGTGGATGGAGAAAAGCCATTAGGGTTTCACTGCTCACCAGTCTGGGCCAAAAGCAGCGGTGGTGGTGGGCTGTGTCAGCCTGAGGAAGTGCCTACGCTTTGAACCACCATGGCTGAGGAGCCCTCAAGGTCCTTGGGGGAATCTGTAGGTTAGAAGTGCGTCCATGTGCTTCAATACAGGTGAAAGACAGTGTCTTGCATTAACTATAGAAGGTTCACATTGGGAGTGTGAAAGGGGCTGGCAGTGGTCCAAGCTCTGTGTTTCACAGCTCCCAGCAGTGGGCACCAGGTGGTTTCCCCTGATTCAGACAGGAAGGCTGCTCATTTGGGGGTAGCATCCATCCTGTTTTATCACCATCTATCGCACCTCTGCCTGCTCCATAAATTGTTCTTGGAGGCTGACCTGGAAGTATAGTGATGGCAGGAGCAGTAGGATGCAGGACCTCAGACTGGGACTTGTGTGATACCCATGGGGAGATGTTTAATGTTGGTGTTCTTCCCTTGATGAATTTGTCCCAGGGCTGTTGGTACTGTAGGGCATTCTGAGCAGGTGGATACCAAACAGCATTTGTACCCAAGTGTATCATCCATGCTCTGGTTGGTTCTCCTCTGAAAGCATCTCTCAGGCAGGATCAGCACCTCGCCTGGGTGGTGCCTGCAGAGAGCTCTGTGGCTTCCTCCTGGCGTGGATGCTGGTGTGTGCAGCACTGCCATAGCTTTGCTTTCCCTTGCTCGCGGCAAGGCATTGTTGTGCTGAAAGCGAGGAACCTCAACAACCGCCGAAAGGTGATGAAGCACACACAGCTCTCCACTCAACAATGCCCCATTGTTGTCCCCAGTTTTATATTTGCCTCCCTCCAAATATAGGGGGCTGGGGGCCACCAGTGACCATCCCCACAGTGAAGCCTTCCTCTGGCATCTTCTTCTTCCTCTCTTCCATCCTGCTTTTCCCTTCCTCTCTGGCTGCCAGGTCGCTCTAAGCAAGTTTGGCTCCTGTCCCAGGAACAGTCTCTCAGCACACGCAAACCAGGAAGGCTAAAATAACACTTTAAAATTGTTAAATAAATAGTGATCAGGCTCTACTTAAAAGGGAAATGCAGCTTAATTTGTTAAAGGTTTTTTGTCCTCCCTTGGACAGAGATTCAGCCAGGCGTGTGTGTGTGAAGCATTTCTTGTAGCTTGTAATCTGCATCTCGTGGCCCCAAGTGGGCAGAGAGGGTTATGTGACTCTGAGTTACCAAACACTTACAGTAAAAGTGTAGTCATCCTGAACCTCAGCCAAAGAGGTGGAGTTCTGTAACTTTTTTCTGTTTTTTTTTTAATGCTTTCCCCTCATTCCCTGCAGGATGCTGCTTCGTCACTTGCATTCTTCACCCCAGCCAGCTTGTTGGAAAGGCAGAAATCCCCTGAGCCCAGCAGTAACTCTTTCCAGACTACCAGCAGCAGTCCTGGAACTTATATCCTGCCTCATTCCCTCTCCAGGAGCTTAGTGCACAGGGCAAGTGCATTCCCTATCCTGCAGCAAAGGAGCAGCTGCCAGCAGAGGTGCCCGTCTTCCTGAAACGCGCTCATTTCTCTCTGACACCTTTTTCAGACCTGAAGTGAAAATAGAATAGCTGTTATTGTCATGTGGGAATGGGAGGCTCTAGATAAGCATTTGTTAAATATCCAGGGAAAATGGATGCCGGCAAAGGCTCTGCTGAGTGGGAGTGGATGTACCAAAATGCGTGTGTCAGGATGAGAAAATGCATTTCTTGGGAAGGACAGGAGGAACTGGCTGCTTTCCAGCACACACCTACCTGCTGGGGCTCATCCTTGAGGGACCTCTCTCCGTCGTGTTTTTTTGGTTTTTTTTTTTAACACATGAATTATCCCAACCCACTGTTCTGAGTAATAGAAACTGTTCTGTGTTTTTGAGAGAGTTGTTTCTCCTTAACTATCTGAATGGGGAAAAAACCTTTACTCCCTATAGTGGGAATTACACAAGTCAAAATTTCGCATTTCCTTTTTGAGATTCCCAAAGTCATTCCTGGAAGAATGAGTTGTGGGTCAGAGGGGGGCTGTGCCCTTGTGCCTCACTAGCTGTGAGGGCTGCCAGGTCTGGCTGTCAGTCTGAAAGTGTTATGATAGCAGAGTAAAAATGCAGTCATGGCCTAAGCAGGGATATTCAAGATAACCATCAAAAGAAAAGGAGAGAATTGGCCAAATACAACCTGCAAACCTTAATTCTTTGTGACAGTGATACCCTGGGCCAGGTAATCTCCAGTATCAGTGTTGCTGAAGTGATGGAAGCAGCTGATTCTGTGGGAAGACGAAGATTTGATAGAAGGTATAATAATCTGTTTTAGAAGTTTTAATTTTCCCTTTTCATCCTAAAGTGTAAGAACACAGTCTCCTCCACTTTGAACGTCTCTTTTTATGTTGTCTTTTTATAATTGGGTAGAGCAGAATCATGTCTCTTCAATATATAAAATGAACCTGGCAGCCCGGTTTTGTACTTCAGCCTCCCAAAGAGACAAGCAAGCATAAAGCAAGAAGATTCACTGCCTACTAAAATGCTCCACTTATTAAAAAAAATACAATAAAATCCTCTGTGAACATCCTGTTTCAACTCTGCAATAAAACTCACTGGTCAGTTAATGGTGGATCTCCTGTTCCTATGGAGAAAGGCAGTTGCAGACTTAAGAGCTTGCTGTGGGAAAGGGGAAGAAATAAAATAAAAAAGATCCACTCTTGGTGTTGGAAACAAAGGTTGCCTTGGATTGAGGTCACGTGTTGCACCTCAGCTGATCTAGCTCATGCAAAAAGGGGAAAGATTTCTAGTACTTGCCTCAGCCCCACTGAACTGGTTTAGGGAATTAATTAGAAGAAAATTGCTCACCTTTTGTGTTTTTTTCCTACCTAGTTTCCTCTTAGAAGGCTCACTAGCTCAGGGAAGCCAGGGGCAGCTGGGACAGTATACTTGGCCATTGTGTGAATTTAATTGTGATTTGCAATTAAAACCATTGACAGCTGGCTTTTCCCAGCTGAGGATGAAGGAGTCTCCCAGGTACCCAAATCTGGGATACCACTGAGCTTTGTAAATCATACCAGGTGGCTGAGTTGCATCAACAATATTGAGGCAGAAGCACCTGAAAGAACATTGGGGGATTAATTGCAACCCCCAGGCACATCGATGAACTGATAGGCTGATTCTGGTAGAAACCTCACCATCCGTATGTCTGTATTCAGTAAATAGTTTTGGCCAGGTCAAGCTCCTTCTCTTGGGTGCACTCCTCTGTCTGTGCTGATGTTCAGGAGGCCCTCACATGGCTGGACATCATGTGAAATTACACTGAATCCACTACTTTGGCTTCACAGAGTTGGTATTTAGGTAGGTATGTGCATTACACGGCTCTTTGGGGCAAAGCCAGCATAACAGGTTTATCTCTCCTGCTGGGTGGTTTTCTCAGGCCTTAGGGCTCGCTTCTGATCTCTATAAAGTGCATCAGGTCCCTGCATTTCAGAGGGTCAGAAGGTACTTTCACTGAGGGGTATTGTCTCAGCAGAGCCAGGTATTGAAAAACTTTCCAGGATTTTGTCACCTTGCCCATGTGTTTGCTGGGTCTGGCTTTGTCCAGAGAGCTGCAAGGGTAGAAGCTGCCAGGAGTTCTACTGCTCGTCTCTATCCAGGCTCTTACTTCCTTGATACCATGCCATGCAACTTTAATTATTGGGGAAAAGAGAGTCTAGTACTTGTAAGATCCCCAGACCTGTTCATTTTGAATTGGTTGGTGGTTGTTTTCTTCTTTTTTTTTCTCTAGACCTGAAACATTATGGATTAGGGCTGCTGAATTAAAAATAAGGAGTGGACAATCAAATCACTCTTTTTTTTTAATTTTACAGTGAAAAAGCGTATCTTTCTAGGGTGAGGTGGTATGAAACACTTGCCCCTTACCAAGTTTCCTGTACTCCCTCGTGGACTTGCTTGCAGCACCCTGTGCTGGAGATGAAAAGCTTTGGTGCATGCTCCCTTCAGGGCAATGTGGATTTCTCCTCAAAAACCTCAGTTCTGGCGACTGGTTTTATAAATGCCTAAAAAATGAGGCTTGTACCTTATCTCTTGAGAGATCGTTGATGGATCCATTTCTCAGAAAGATATTTTATTCAGTCCTTTAATGCCACGCCACTCCCTTCATTCAGATGCCTGAAGTCTTTTATCACGTCTCCTCTTACTCATTGCTTAGCCAGGTTGGGCATATTTAGTTCTTTTAATCTTTCCTGCAACTCAGCTGTCTTTAATCATCCTTCTTGATGTCAGAACGTTTGATGCCCACTTTTACTGAAAACAAGCCTAGGTTTTTTTTTTTTGTGTGCGTGTGAATTGCTTGGGAAAGGTCTTAGGGGAGCAGCTGTAGCTCTACGGCTGCTTAACCCAGGCTCATGCCTGGATTCCTCAAAAGCTCCCTCGAATGTCTCAGTGTGGGTGCTGGGGAAGATTTTGGGCTCACCACATACACTACCACACTTGGCACCCTTTGGGTTTAATTAATATGTTTATTTGTTGGGTGTGGTCGGCACCACCGGCCCCCCCCCCCCCCCCAAGATGTTACATGGGTTGGGTTTCCAGGGGCAGATTTCTTTGGGCATCTGCAGGAGGGTGCAGGTGCTGATGGTGTTTAAGAAAAGCGGGCCCAGAAAGGTTTCTGTAATGTGCATTTCCTTCCTGTACCTTACAGCAACAAGGAGAAAGGTTTAATTTGCTTCTACAGCCTCAGAAGCAAAGACTGGTGATAACTGTTTTTACCTGTGATGCCAGTCACAAGTAATGCTTCTAGGTGCTGACAGGGGTGGTGACCCCTTCTTGCTGCAGGTATTGATGTCGTCTTTCCTGAGTAGTTCATCTGTTTTGCACCCAAAAATAATCATTCACAGCTTCTTAAATCAGTTTGAAGGTAAGGATTGCTGCTAGCAGGTACCAGGCTGAGCACTGCATTCCTTCAGGGCAGGGTCTTCAAACTTGGCTGTCTGAAGTTAAGCCCCTCTTTTCATGCATGGAGGTGTCCAGAATTCCCCCCACGTACCACCTGGAAACCCGTTATTTCAGTGGGAGCTGTTTCCTAAAGCCTGACTCAATCATTTTCTTGAAATAGGCAAGCTCAGATGCCAACTCAAAAGGGTTAAGGCAACAGATCTCTAAGTTTGCTGGGTCTGGGCCATTGCTGTGCAGCCTGGAGTGGCTTCCCTGACATGGACTTTGAATTACAGAGTATTTGGCAGGGAGTTAAAGGAGGCCAGTAGCCTGCTTGTCCCTCCCCCATCTCCTGTTATGAGGGAATGCTTCTCATTCTCTCCCAAATTTAGCAGTGCAAATGTGGCTGGGTTAAGTAGGCTGAGTGATGAGGCAATTCTGATGGTAGTAAAGGTCCTTTTCTCTGCTCTTCCTCAAGCTCATACTGCCAGCAGGCTGTGGGATATATAGCTGTTTGATACATGAGTATGTGATTTATGGCTGCACTGATGAGGGCTCTGTGGCTTGAGAAGAAAATGGGGACCTAGATGGTGGGAGAAAACAGTCTGCAAGGCCCACCACCCAGCAGAGTGCTGGGGACCTGACCAACAGCCTGATGTCTGTCTTGCTGTCCTGTGTGATCCTTGGGCTGTACTATGGGGTGTCAGCAGCGTCTGGAGGTCACTATGAGGAAAAGCCCACATCCTTTCCACGATGATGGCAGGATGCTCTGGGTTATGGAGCAGGAGTCCACTGCCTCCATCCCTTTTCCTCATAGCTCTGGGCCAGCCCCAGGTGTGCACCACAAGGACATTTCTTCATCATCCCAGGCTCCCTGGCACTCCTGGCTGTATTTCCTTCCATTACTCCTTAGGAATGTTTAAGGGATTGCTTTAGAGCTGATGGTTGACATCTCAGGAGAACTTCATCATGCTTGTTTTGATGTCACATTGCTGGGTCATCATGGGTCTCCAGCATGGGACAGTCTGTGGGGGCTCCATCACTGATGCCTGTCCTTTTGCAGCTGCAATTTATATATATGTGTATATATAGTTTTAAAAGGTAATATATATTAAATAGATACATAAATGTTTAAATAGATATATAAGCTGAAAGTTATATATAATTTCTTTCCAGTGCAGCCTCATATTGAAACACCTAGAAAGCTGAAGCTTTTTAGTTGGAGGGAAGGGACAAAGTTGGGCTTGCTGACATTTCTTTTGTTGCAATGTCATATAGGTCTCGGCTGGCTGCAGAAAGGAGAAAGGAGGAGCGAGTGGAAGGGAGGTCAGATCCTGCCAGGGTTTCCTGGGAAATGAGGTGAGTGGTGATATCTTTCAGCACTTATAAACCTGGAGATACAAGCCCTCCTGATATTCTCTGCACCCTTTGGGTGAGACGTCTTCTGTTGATCCTCCAGATTTCTGGTACAGGTTTCCCTGTATTTTGCCTCTTCAGGGCAGATGGGAGTATTGTAGACGGCTGATGTGCTTGGGAGTCTTAGAAGGGCTGGAGACTATTTGGAATATGTTGAGATCTGTGCATCACACAGCCCTTGTTTCTGGCTGTATATGGGCTTCACAGCAGGGGACTTCGCCCCTCTAGATTTAGAGAGCTCTGCAGCCATTACCCACTGTTGATCCAGTCCCCCTCCAGCCTCCTTTTACAGCCACTGGAGGGAAATGGATATTTCTGGGAAGCACCTGACCCTGACCTGTTGTAGGCATCTGAATGGGATGAATCATTCCCTACAGTACCTGTTTCTCTGCACTGTCAGCATAGCCGAGACAGCTTGTTTGTATGTAGGGTCTGCAAGGCAATGTGTAATGTCTGTACCCTGTGTGGGAGGACTGGAGTTCAAGGTGCTGGCTTGTGGCTTGAGGTGTCCAAACCCACTGCATAAAAGCTTGGCCTCTCCTAAGCTGCCCTTAAATTTTCTTCAAGGTTTGGACACAGCTTAAATCTGTGAGCCACTTGTCTGAGCCTGCTCTCGGCATTTATACACCCTGACTGGCAGCGTAAATACATTCCTGAAGGATAGGGTATGATTGCTGAGGAGGTTTCAGTCCAACTGGGTCATGTCACACTGGCTGTTGCAGTCCCAGTGGGAACCAGAAAGATGATTCCAGCCTCAGGAAATGATTCCAGCCCCAGGAGCTGCTGCACTAAGACCCAGTGAGGATGCTCGAGCTGCAGTAGAACATCCTGGGAACCAGCCCTGAAGCTACTCTGGTCTCTGGCTTTTTGAGTGATGTGGCTTGTGGCTTTTCAGCCACAGGAAGGTTTGCCATCTCCCTATGGGAGCCTGACACCTGTAGCTGGAGCATCCACATCCTGGTAACTCAGCTGAGGTGCAGCAGCCCACAGGTGGGGTACCGTGAAGAACTGGGGCCTGCATGTCAGGTCTCTCTTGATTAGAAACTCCCTCCAGAGCTTTTGTGCACATCACTGTATCTTCCAACCAGGGGAAATCCCCCCTCCCCCACCCAGATACCTACCTACCTGCCTTTGCTGGGCCACCTCCTCCTGCCTCACCTCCTGTTTTTTTCTTTAGGGATGGAAACATTGTTTTCTGATTGTGTTTGCAGAGTGCTCATCCTGCATTGGCTAGTTCGCACTACAGTGAGGATAAATATCCACAGTCATTGAAATTTAGAGGTACAACAAGATGATGTACCTAAGCAGAGGAAACTGGAAGATTTTAGGAATGCTTTTGCTTCTGCTGATGCCCTCAAATATGTTTCCAGAAGGCAGCCCGTTCAGAAAGAGGGATTGATGTTGGTGGTCTGTTGTCAAGATTGTCACTTTAAGTCAAGGAAGAAATATAATTTACTGTAGTACATCTCTCTTGTTAAATTTTAAGTGGGCAAAGAGAACATGTGTGTGTTGTTCTTATATATTTAAAGTTTTTTCTGAAATTTACTGTTAGCTTTTCTGTATTACTAGTCATTGGAGTATTTTCATTGCCCTGGAGAGAGGAATTTCTCCTTTTATAGCAAGGGAAACACTGTGGCAGTGAAATTGTGTGGTCACTGTCCTTTACCTGAGTCCCAGACAAGTGCACGTGGGGGACAGATGCATCTTGTGTCTTCCATCTGTCCACTTTGGGGACCAGAAGATGTTGCAGGGACTCATGGTGTCCTTGGGTTTGATGCTGACTTCTGCTCCTGATCTCTTTGCTCTCAGTCCATGCCTCAATTCTCTGTCCAGAAAGCAAATTCTTAACATTTATAGCAAATATGGATTCTGAGGCATCACAGGAATAAACGAGTTCTTTAGAGTTGCAGTGAGAATTAATGTTAAAGATGAGCAATGTAACAGGAGATCTCAGGGCTGTGTCTAGGCAGGGTGGATGCTTTTTGCAGTATCAGTGGTTCCCGGGAAGAGTCTCATTTTTACTTGGCTGGTGGACGTCTATCTGGGTTTTCCACAATAGTGTTCACTCCATCTGGCTTTCTTTCTCCATCACTCCTTTTTTTGAAGCATCTTTGTGCTGGGCTTGGATGTCAGCAAGAACATTGAGGGCTCAAAGATGTGAAGCCACCAAGCCCATGACCTGGTGTGAGGCTCTCTGCTTTCCTTCAGTTTGGTTTGCTGGGATGCTTTGGGATTCTGGGACGTGGCAAGCAGAACAATATGGACATTTCAATCCTGACCACGATAAAATGAGCAGCCTGCTTGAAGTGAAGAGGGTTTTGCAAGTCTCATTGACATCAGTTAAATGCTTGCAAGGGGTGTGAATTGGGGGTGGGTGGAGAAGGAGGTTTGTTATGTGCTTCCCGGCAGCTAAAAGCAGGTGTTCAGTCAACTGAGAGTTGCCCTAAAGGCAGAGAATACGGATGCAAATGATCTGTAAAACATGAAAGGAACCATCTGAATGCCCCTTTTTTGGTTTACCTCCACCCTGGGTAATTTGCATGACACAAGTTAATCAACCCTGAGAAAAAGCAATTCGGCCCAACAGGACAAGATAACTTTGTCAAACCTGAGGACTTTGCAAAGATGCAAAAAGAGGCAAAGCCCAGAGTCCAGGAGATACACAACAGGAAAGGGTGGGCTATGTCGATGCTGTCTGGGTGGCGAGCCGAGTCATATGTTTGGCAGTTGTGAGGTCCCTGCTTCCTGCAGGTTTTGCAGTAGCCCAGCTAAATCAGCGCTGATCCCAAGTATAGGGGTGTGTGTGTATAGCAGCTTAAAACGGTCCTTGATGAAGGCAGTGTGAGGAGCATTGGTGAGCAGAGCCTGCTGAGCTGCTGCCCAAACAGCGCATTAGACTGGTTTGTTAAAAGCCCACCTGGAAGGGCTTTTAGGCTGTGATATTCCTCATGCTTGGTGCAAGAGCAATACGTGAATCCAACTGGTTGCTGCAGCTCAAGGGGTAGGTGCTTAAGCGGTGACAATGCCTTATCTCGGAGCTGCTGTGGATTCCGGACCCTTCAGGGCCAGCCTGACCATGCTGAGTGCGGTGCTGTCACTCTGCTTGTCCTGCCCTGATTCTGCTGCAGACGAGCGTACAAACACCCAGACGGGGCTTACACCCGACCAGAGCTTTTAATGAAGTTAATTTTTTTTTTTTTTTTGCTGCGATTTGGACCTTTAGCATGTGTCCCATCGCAGCTGTAGCCGCAGGTGGCCGGGCTCCTCCCACCCCTCACCTCTGCTGTCCTGCGGCGCGATGTGACCTGCTTTGTTTCATTGATAGTTTCACTAATCTTCCCGATGTTAATGAGCTCTTCCTCAGCTGCCACTCCCCACCCCAGCCCCTCCCCAGCCAACATGCCGACTCTTTCACTGCGAAGGTTAAGGGCTTATTTATTTTGTGGACTGCACCTCCGCCTTTCTGATTTCACTTGGTATGCGCAGGATGTGGTGATAAAAATCTGTTTGAGCTGTCTCCTGTTTCAGACGTTTTTGCTTCTTTAAAGTGGCTTCATGGGGTGATGAGTGTGTACAAGGATGCCTGGATGGGGAGGGAGCATCAGGCTGAGCAGCCCCGTGCTCTCTGCAGGCTCCATTCTTGCCTGTGTGGGCACTCAGGCGTTTGATCAAAGGTTTTGAGGCGTTGCATCCTCACAGAGCCGTTGTTATAAATCTGCAAAAAAAATGAATGGTGATATTATTCAGTCTGATCTTCCCTCAGCTCCTTGCATTCTCCTCTTCAGGATTCCACTGCTGCTCATCAGCAGCTCCCAGAGTAGTCTGGGCCAGCCGGCGACTTGCCACATTCAGTGGTGACACGTGTCTGCCTGGAGAGAGCACGGCCTCAGTGCTGAGGTGTACACTCTCCTTTGCACATTGCATGATGTGCATGGCCGTGTGGTCCCTTCCAACCTTACCCATTTTGTGGGTCTCCTCTGTGCATAGAGGGCATCTAGTAGCAGACTGCATATATTTAGTTGAAGCAGGTGTTTTCTGGTTTCTTCTTTTTTTTTTT